>JAOYMZ010004660.1:0-23475 GCA_025802335.1 Pinguicula primuliflora | reverse complement strand
AAGAGGTTCTCATTGGATGCAAAGGTGGAAGCCTTCAAATCTAGAGTCCACCCTCTTCTAGCTGCCGTCCGCCACCGCGTACCACCGTAGGACCGCCGCACGTTGTCGTCCGAGCCACCATCTCCGCCACCAAAGTATTTTCGGCCGGCCACCACCACTTGGAATTGAAGAGCTACATCTTGTGTTGTATTGTGTGGTGAATGGGAGAGGGTTTCTTCATTGTGTGGAGGAGGGTATTTATAGCCAAATATCTAGCTTCTAAGAGAAGCTTGGCCTTTTGACTAGTCAAAGCTTACAAGGAATGCTTTGACTAGCTTCGTTGGAAAGCTTTGACTAGCTTCTTTGGAAAGCTTTGCCAAGCTTCTTTGGGAAGCTCTATCCAATGGTTGGGCTTGGGCCTTTCCTCTTCATTATGCACAAAATTGGGCTTGTATTTTCACTTTTTGGGCCCTTTTTCTCTTTCAATTTAATCCTGGCCCTAAAACACAAAAGAGAAGAAAAACAAGTAGAAACATATAAAAAGACATGATTTCAAGCAAATATTAGCAATTAAATGAGCCTAAAAATGCATATGAATTGGACTCATCATCTATTTTGTAACGAATCAAACACTCTTAATTCGAAAAAAAATGTCTACCAGTAACTTACATCCAACAATCACCCCTGCACGAGCAACCAAAAATAAGGAGATGTTAATATTAAGAGCGGAACTGTTGCTTCATATGTTCCAGCAAGTGAATTAAGAGGATGAACAAACATGTTGGAATTGATGGCTATCAGTCTTGTGGGTGGGATATTGGATAGCAAATTTCATGTCAATGGAAGTCCAATTGAACTTGAAATCAAGCGTTATATAGAAACACATAATGCAAAAATTTAGAAACTAAGACAAAATACAAACTCAGTTTTAGGTGTGTCATCGCACATACTAAGAGGATCATACATGTGTTACAACTCAAAGGATTGATGTCGAGTAGAAAGGTAGAACTTGTTTGGAAGAGGACTAATCCTTGTACTCTTAGGGAGGACACACCCTTGTATTCGCAAAAGGGAGCACAACACCCACCTAATATTAACGATGACACAAAGAACTTTTCATTTATATATAATCCTCTTTAATATAATAGAACTCCTTCATATAGCAGGAATGGATATGATAATTATAGAAATAAAAACAACAGTTAGAATACTTTGAATAGTCTTTCCATATTTCGTGGATTCTTTGAATAGTACTTCCTTGGATGCATTGTATCTTGGATGTATTGGAATATATCCTTGTTCTTTGACTACCATAATTGGGGTCGTAACATCTGCTCCCCCATAAAAATACGCTTGTCCTCGAAAGTATGCCGAATTAGAGAAGCTTCAATCAACCCGATACTGATAAAACCAAGCAAGAATAATGGATCAACTCAAATCTGGCAACCATGGCGAGCCTTGAGACCTTCTAAAATAATGTAACCCAGTTTACTCCAAATTCTGTTGGTACTAATCGTGATGACAGTCCAGCCATGAAATTGACCATTTGGGCCAATCAATACTCCCTTCTCTGCCTATTTAAATCCAGGCCAACGAACTTCCAAAATTTCCAAATCGGCCTCTTGCCTTTTGTATTGTACTGGCCACCCCTTATAGCTATATCCAAAGAAAACGTTGGTGCTCCATTGTGTTCTTGACGCCTTATAAAACTCCATAAGTCCCAAAATGGGGTCAACGGCTTTATATCCCACGCGTAAGATTGTCCCTCTTCTCCATGTAACCTTCTCGTTTTGCCGCTAAAGACAATTACTATATTTTCGCCTCGATCCCATGTGAAAGTACGGCCGACCAGAGGTGATTGGGTTTGTAGCTTTATGACCTCTATCTTATCCGGTAGGAAGAGGCCAAAGTCCAGCTGTAGGTTTTCGAACCTAAATTTGATCTGCACAAATTCTGTAATCCCTCTCTATGGGGAAGATTCTCGACGGTGGGGCATGACAGCTATCGTAATGCCAATCTCTTGGGCTGAGACATTGTCAGCTTGTAATTTCTTAGGTCCAAGAACTTCAACCTGACCATGTTGAGGGTACTGTGGCAACGGTGTGGCATTCTGGTTGAGCTGCGGCAACGGATGGCTTCTGTGAACTACTATCTGTGTAACCTTCAGGAGGTAAAAGTGCCGGGGGGATGGGGCCGGCCCGAGACCGGCATCTAGCTTTTGTGCTGGAGTTGCTGGAGGAAGAGAAACTGTGCCCAATGTACTCTGTTTACAACTTTCTGTGGCCAGATCCAATGGATCCTCATCTGCGATGATGGTTCCGGCTGGAGGATTTGGCATAGATGCAGTGAGATTATTCAGTCTTTTGACAGTAGCTTGTTCGACATCGGCAGCTAAAGAGAGGTCAAAGGTATGTTGTGAGGGCACGTCATTTGGTGGCGGAGCTCCACCGGTTGGAGCGAGTGTTGGAATTTTTTCTCTGCGCGTTGTTGTTGCTGTCGGGACATTAAGACAGAGTTGCTCCAAAAATCTGTAACATTTCTCTGAGATTTTTCCCTTCATCAAATCCTCGTGCAATTTTAGAAATTCTTGTGAAGTCCTGCTCTTCTTCTGTCTTATCTTGGTTTGATACTAATTGTTACAACTCCAAGTAAGGATCAATGTCGAGTAGAACAGTAGAACTCGTTGGGGAGAGGCCTAATCAATGTATTCTCAGGGAGGGCATATCCTTGTACTCGCAAAGGGGAGCACAACACTCACCTAATCTCAATTATGAGACAAAGAACTTTTCATTCATAGATAATCCTCTTTGATACAATAGACTCCTTTTTATAGGAGGAATGGAACATACAATCGTCCATGTGACCTTCAATGGTGGGTTGCTTCCACCTGAGGCTAATAGGGAGATGATCTCCTTGTTGCCTAAGATTAAGAAGCTAGAATGCTTGGGTCACTTTAGGCCCATTAGCTTTATCAATATTTGTGTTAAAGTGATCTCCAAAGTCATTGCTAACCATCTCAAGCCAATCATGCCTCTGGTTATTTCTCGAAATCAATTGAGCTTTATTCAAGGGAGAAACATTTCTGAGAACATTATTGCAGTGCAGGAGGCTATTCACTCTATGAGGGGTGTGAAATGGCATGTTGAATTTGTGGCCATCAAAATTGATCTTGTTAAAGCCTTTGACAAGATTGAGTGGGACTTTGTGGATGATACACTCAATGATGTGGGCATCCCCCTCAGACTCCAAAGACTAATTATGTTATCACTTCGGACTAGTTCGACTCAAAATCATCTAAGATGGTCTCCGGGGGCCTGTTTTTTCTCCAAGGAGGAGTGTTTGTCAGGGGGATCCTATCTCCCATATTTATTTGCATTATGCATGAAATGTCTATATCTCACATTATTAATCATGCATGCACATCGAACTTTTGGAAACCATTGACCTTTGGAAGATCCTGTTTTCCTCTTTCTCATCTTATGTTTGCGGATGATCTTATTCTTTTTTAAGAGGCATCGGTGGGGCAAGCTCGTGTAATCCAGGAGGTTCTTCATGTTTTCTCCCGCTCTTCGGGACAAATGGTCATTACCTCCAAATTAGTTATGTGGTTCTCCCCAAACGTTTGTCAAAGGTTTTAGAGTGACATTGAATCCATCCTTGGCATTCAAGTGGGGAACGACCTTGGCTCTTATCTAGGGTGCCAATATTGCATGCTAGGCCTACGAAGATGACATATGATGTTGTTCGGAAGCAATTGATGTAACAAACCCGATTTTTTGATGCAATATTATTTACCGTCCTTGGATTTGTTAGGGCAGCGTAGCCAGTGTGCTACACCCGAGCCCCTATCCGCATGTCATTAAAAGAGCTAAAAGGTAGTAATTCATATAAACCCGAGTGAATCATCCAAGATCAATGCTTTCAATCCATCGCCACAACATAGTCTCAAAAGGGAAAAGTAACATAAACCAACAACTAAACAATGTTCAATGGAAATAAAATAACACTCAGCAACTATCCTGTGACCTTCGCCCAGTTTAGCCATGATCCGCTTCTTGTTGATCCGAACCTGCAAATAATACACAGCACCAAGTCATGAGCTTCCTCAGAAGCTCAGTAGGCAATCGTGGGTCTCTCGTGTCCCATTTTATAATTATCCGTTACATGCAGCCAATTTATGTAACACAATTCGCAGGTTGCTAATGTTCCTAAAGAACACCACACACAGCACGACACACAACAAGCTTCCACCGTAAACAATAAACTTACCACTACCAGCTGGTATGTTTAAGCAGCACAAGGGCCCTACATCTAGTCTCACACAAAAACAGAGCTACTACAACATAAGAGCTACTAGCACGAAACAAGCACGCGGGAATAATAGTAAACATCATACGAATCACGACATGGGACATACCCCATGCGACTTCACCTCATTCAACGACACCCTTCTGCAACCGCCAGCCCTTTTGTTGTGCTGCAAAACTGTCTAGCCGGTTCCGTCAGCAGCACTAAGCCGTGATGGACCGGATGTGGTGCCTTTCTTGAGGCTTAGCCACTCATTCTTCAAAAATCTTTAGTTCGATGAGCACTCGACAGAGGCACCACCGTACTCCTCCTCGGCCCTCGGGCCGGAACGATGGGGCCACAGAGGCCCTGGATGTCCCCACATCAATTTCCACATCTCGGAAGTCAAGGCACAAAGGTCCCAGAAGTCACGGAACTTCTGCCGCGACCTCATTCATGGTCCATCACAGAGTCACTCTGTGGTTCCGCCGCCACAAAGGCAGCCAAACAAGGCCACAAAGGTCTTGACAGTACGTCCTTCAGCCGTACCCACACCACCAACATGAACGCATTAGATTCAAAACTGCTCACACAACACATATCCAATCTCGATAACGACACACTGGGCTCAACCCTGATTACCAATCGCACAAGGATACCGCCGGCGATACGGCCCCATTCCTCGTACAACAATTTTCGCGAAAATTAAGGACTCAACAATCACATATCAGCAACGACGCACCCAAATCACACAACACAGTGTCACACTATCAAGCATCAACCTACTCGGAATCAATATAGCATCAGGCACCACACAAGACTATAAGCAATTCAACATAAGACATTTACGATAAAAACACACAGCAATACATATGAACGTATCCCACACATACAGTTGAATAACAAAACTCCTGTATTGCGTCTCGGCCAACCGAGACACCACGGCATGCATCACTATCCAATCCTCAACCCCACGCTAAGAAAACCACGACAACCTACCTTTCGTTAACTCCCATTCTTCTCATGAGCTCGATGAATTCTCGGGTTCGACATTCTTATTCCTTCACCGTTGATACACTCTACAAGACGTGCAAAGGGATTGCCCTAATTAAATCACCTCCTGAACAAATCAGATTTTTGGGCCCCCTATCCTTCTAAGGCCCAATTAGAACCCATGCGGTCAAAATTTAAATTTATGAATAATAAAATCCTGAAAATCTTGCATACCTTACATTCTCTCCTCCTTATTTTTGAGTTTCGTCCCCAAAACTCGTACTTTCAAACAGTTGAGGGTATGCATCATAGATATCTTGTGTCACTTCCCATGTCGCTTCCTTCTCCGAGTAGTTACGCCATTGCACTATAACATATTGGACCTGCCATTTCCTCAATGTTACCTCCTTGAATTCCAAGATCTTCACGGGTTCCTCGATTCATCCCAAATCTTTAGTAACCGAAAATCTCTCACTTCTAGCACATGATCTGGGTTATCCACGTACCGATGGAGTTGAGACACAGGAACATATTGTGCACCCTTGAAAGGGCTGGAGACAAGGCTAATCGGTAGGACACCTTACCCACCTTGTCAAGTATTTCATACGGTCCTATATACCTCGGGCCCAATTTTCCTCCCTTTCCGAATCTGACCACACCTTTTGTCGGAGACACTCTCAAGAATGCCTTGCTACCCACCTCCAACATCAGTGGTCGCCATCCCAGGTCAGCCCAACTCTTCTGACGATCCTGAGCTCTCTGTAGATATTTCCAAATGACCCCAACTTTCTCCTTAGCATGTTGTACCATCTTGGGCCCAGTGATGTATTTCTCTCTCAACTCGTCCCAATATACCGGAGTTTTGCATCGACACCCATAGAGAACTTCGTACGGTGCCTTACCCAAACTACTGTGATGAGTGTTGTTATAAGAAAATTCCACCAGCGGAAGAAATTTATCCCACTGCTCCTTGAAGTCAAAGAGACATGCTCGCAGCATGTCTTCCAACATCTGAATTGTCCGCTCTGACTGCCCGTCAGTCTGTGGGTTATAAGAGGTACTGAGTCGCAGCTTGGTGCCCAAGTTTGCTTGCAACCCTTCCCAGAAATCGGATGTGAATTTCGAGTCCCTATCCGACACAATGCTCAGGGGTACTCCGTGTAACTTCACAATATTATTGACATACTCCTTAGCTAACTGAATCGCGGTATGAGTGGCCTTGATAGGTAAGAAGTGGGTGCACATCGTAAGCCGATCCACAATCACCCAAATCGCATCATGCCTCTTTGATGTCAGAGGTAAACCCACCACAAAATTCATAGTAATGTGTTCCCACTTCCACATATGAATTTCTAGAGACTGTAGCGTCCCTGCTGGCCTCTGGTGCTCTGACTTAATCATCTTACAAGTGATACATTGCGCCACAAATTCGGCTACTTCCCGTCGCAAATCCAGCTACTTCCTGCCACAAATCCGACCACCAATACGTTTTCTTCAAATCCTGATACATCTTTATAATACCGGGATGAATACTAGTATGAGACCTGTGAGCCTCATGCAAGATGTCCTCTTTCAAAGCCGAGTCCCTTGGTACCCATATTTGCCCAAATTTCAGAACCCGATCATCACGGGTGAGCTGAGGGTCAGCCGTACCCTCAGTTGCAGTCTCTAAGGCTCGCTGGATATCATTATCACTCACCTGAGCCCCCCGAATTCAGTCCAGAAGACTGGGCTCGGCACTTGACCATCTAAGCTGAAATTGAATCTACCATCTCTACCCCCAATCTATCCCACTCTCGCGCCAACATTGATGACATTCTGACATTCTCCTTCCAACTAAGCATGTCTGCGACCCTGTTGGCTCTTCCGGGGTGGTATTGTATGTCAATGTCATAGTCCTTTATCAACTCCATCCACCTCCATTGATACATATTCAGTTCCTTCTGAGTGAATAAATAGCACAGGCTTTTGTGATCTGTATACATGATACACCTCGTCCCATATAGATAGTGTCACCATATCTTTAATGCGAATACCACCACCTCCAGCTCCAAGTCATGCGTAGGGTAGTTAAGTTCGTACTTCTTCAGTTGTCGGGAAGCATAAGCTATAACCTCGTCCCATTGCATGAGAACACACCCCAGTCCATTCTTCAAAGCATCACTGTACACCACATATTCTTCTCCTTCCCGGGGTAGAGCTAGAATGGGAGCAGTCGTTAATTTCTGCTTCAAGTCTTCAAATCCCTGCAGACACGATTCATCCCACTGAAATTTAACCCCTTTCTAAGTGAGCTTGGTAAGAGGATGGGCCAAATTGGAAAATCCTTCGATGAACTTCTTATAATACCCCGCCAAGACCAGGAAGTTGCGAACTTCCCTCATCATCTTTGGTTCCGGATAAGTGTGAATGATCTCAATCTTGCTAGAGTCAACTGCAACCCCTTTGCCGAGGTCATGTGGCCCAGAAATGCCACTTCTTCAATCCAAAACTCACACTTCAAAAATTTGGCGTATAGCAACTCCTCCCGAAGCTTCTAGAGGACCACCCTCAAATGTTGTGCGTGTGCTTTAGTACTCGAAGAGTACACCAATATTTCATCGATGAAAACCACTACAAACTTGTCCAGGTAGGGGTGAAACACCATGTTCATCAAATTCACGAACACCGCCGATGCATTAGTCAATCCAGACAGCATAACCAGAAACTTATAATGGCCATACCATGTTCGAAATGCCGTCTTGTTCACATCTTCCTCTTTCACTTTCATTTGGTTGTACCCCGATCTCCAATCTATCTTTGAAAAGATGCACGCCCCAGCTAACTGATCGAACAAATCATCAATTCGCGGTACTGGATATTTATTTTGAACGGTTACCTTATTGAGCTCCCGATAGTCAATGTACAGCCACATAGTACCATTTTTTTCCGAAAGAACGACACGGCGCCCTAAGGGGAGATGCTCGGTCGGATCTAACCCCGATATATATAAGCTCCTATAACTAAATTTTTAACTCTGCCAACTCCTTTGGTGTCATTCGATAGGGTGCTTTTGATATAGGCACTGCACCTGACACTAACTCAATCCCGAATTCCACCTCTCGTGCTAGTGGTAGGTGGGGAAGCTCTTCGAGAAACACTTCCGAGAACTCCTGAACCACTGGTATGTCTTCTAACTTCTTCTCTTGCTTCGGTATCCCGACCATAAATGTCAGGAATGCCTCATGTCCTCGATGCACCAACTGTCAAGCCTGCACAGTTGAGAGTAGCTCCCTACTTTCGTGATTTTGCTTCCCTTTCACTCCCTGATACAAAAAAAGTAACTCTCTAGTGGCTGGAATACTATGCTCTTGTTCCGAAAATCAATTTGTGCGTGGTTGGCAGCCAACCAATCCATGCCCAAAATTATGTCAAACTCTCTTATCCAAAGAATAGCGATATCCGACAAAAGACTCTTGCCTCCAATTACAATCGGGCACTACGAAATGTACCAAACAATCACCATCGTTTCCTGAAAAGGGGTAAAAACCAAGCATCGCACTAGTAACGGCCTTACGGGCGCCCGTACCCTCCCTACAAACTGTTCCGAGATAAAGGACCGTGTGTCTCTACAATTGAATTTTGTGTATTCAATATGACCATATACACACAGGTTACATGTAATGACTTCATCTGACCTCTCATCTGCCTGCTCGTGTGTGATGGCATAAACCCACGCCCGTCCAGGCAGTGCTGGGGTAGTCTAGGTGGTGCTACCGTTGGGGGCACTACAACTGGAGGTGCTGGGGAAACGGTCTTACTAGGACAGTGCACCTGAAGGTATCCTTTCCTCCCACAATGGAAACAATTATGATGATCCGAACGGCCCCCAAAATCTCCTTGCCAGGGTCAGAAACTCGAGGATGGGGGCAGCAACAATCGATGTGGTGGTGGATTAGATGTTTGAGGCCCCACCTCACTATACCGTGCTCGCTTCTGCATCCCCTCCTACTGGACTATCTTAGGATCCATCTTCACCGTGCAGTTCAACAATACTTCAAAATTATTGGTAATCACTCCATTAAGCGGGGCGTGAAATGGGTTGCACAGCCCATGAATGAACTGCATCATCTTCATCCCAGGATCTTCCATCGTAGTAGGAGCATACTGACCCAACTCATGGAAACGTGCATTGTAGTCCAAAATTGACTATCCTGCCTTCTACTCACAGTGCTCAAAGGCCCACACATGCTGGGTCCTCCAAGACCTAGGTATGTAATACCGCCGGAAAGTATGACTAAATGTCTTCCAGCTAATGGTACCCTGTGTTGATAGGCTCGGTACCATGCCCGTGCCCCTCCTCCTATAAAAAACGTAGCTATCTTGATCATCAACCCCTCGGGCATCTCGCACGCCTCCATGTTCCTTTCTATCTGCTGAATCCAATTCTTCGCTTCCTCTAGACCTTTGTTTCTGCAGAAGGCAGTTGTTCGCATATGGAGCATCTCCTGCTGGATGGCCCGCAACCCTACCTGAGGGCTCAGCACCCCTGCAACCGGAGCCGACTGACTACTTCTTGTGGACAAGGATGGGGCTGCTCCAGTCGCAACAACAGTGGCCAGCACTATGAGAATACGCAAAGTCTCGCCGACAATGTCACTAGTGGTGCCAGTGGGTCAGGTATCGCCATCCTAATCTGCACCCCACTATCTAAAGTAGCTGCAGCAACCACGAATGGAGCCATAGGTGAGGCCTCATCGTCGGTTTGCTGCTTTCGTTGGCTCGCCACTCGTTGCTGTCGCCGGCTCGCCACTCGCTGCTGTCGCTGGCTTGCCAATCGCTGCTGCTTGCATAGGTGTGCTGCTTCTGGTTGCCATAACCTGCGATCACACAAGACAACACTGTAACCCGTCAGTCCATTTCCACAGCCCTTATGGGGTCTATCCTTCAAATCACCCATGCTCACATATCTACTCCCCCACTGCCCAAGTTAACCGAACTTGGGCTTTGATACCAAATGTAATGAATTCGATTTTTTGGTGCAATATTATTTACCGTCCATGGGTTTGTTAGGGCAGTGTAGCCAACGCGCTACACCTAAGCCTGTATCTGCATGTCATTAAAAGAGCTAAAAGGTAGTAATTCATATAAACCCGAGTGAATCATCAAAGATCAATGCTTACAATCCAATGCCACAACATAGTCTCAAAAAGTAAAAGTAATATAAACCAACAACTAAACAATGTTCAATGGAAATAAAATAACACTCAGCAACTATCCCACGACCTTCGCCCAGTTTAGCCACGATCCACTTCTTCTTGATCCGAACCTACAAATAATACACAACACCAGGTCGTGAGCTTACTCAGAAGCTCAGTAGGCAATCGTGGGTCTCCCGCGTCCCATTTTATAATTATTCGTCACACACACCCGATTTAAGTGACACAATTGGCAAGTTACTAATGTTCCTAAAGACCACCACACACCACACGACACACAACAAGCTTCCACCGTAAACAATAATCTTACCACTACCTTCTGGTATGTTTAAGCAGCACGAGGGCCCTGCATCTTGTCTCACACAAAAATAGAGCTACTACAACATAAGAGCTACTAGCACAGAACAAACACGCAGGAATAATAGTAAACATCATACAAATCACGACATGGGACAAACCCCATGCGACTTCACCTCGTTCAACGACAACCTTTTGCAGCTGTCAGCCCTTCCGTCGTGCTACAACACTATCTAGCCAATTTTGTCAGCAGCACTAAGTTGTGACGGACCAACTGTGGTGCCACAGAGACACCACCGTACTCCTCATCGGCCCTCAGGCCAGAATGATGGGGCCACAGAGGCCCCAAATGACCCCACATCAGTTTCTGCATCTCGAAAGTCAGGGCCACAAAGGCCCCAGGAGTCACGACACTTCTGCTGCCTGGTCCATCACAGTGGCACACAGCCATCTGTGGTTATGCCATCACAATGGCAGCCAAACAGGGCCACAAAGGCCTCAACAGTACGACCCTTAGCCGTACTCGCGCCACCAACCTGAATGCATCAGATTCAAAACTGCTCGCCACAGCACATATCCAATCTCGTCAAAGACATATAGGGCTCACCCCTGCTTACCAATCGCACAGGGATACTGCCGGCCATACGACCCCATCCCTCACACAATGATTTCCACGAAAATCAAGGACTCAACAATCACAAATCAGCAACGATGCACCCAAATCACACAACACAGTGTCATACTATCAAGCATCAACCTACTCGAAATCAATTCAACATCATGCACCACACAAGACTGTAAGCAATTCAACATAAGACATTTAAGACACAAACACACAACAATACATACGAACACATCCCACACATACTGTTGAATAACAAAACTCCTGCGTTGCGCCTCGGTCGCCCGAGACACCACGACATGCATCACTACCCAATCCCCAACGCCATGCTAAGAAAACCACAAAGACCTACCTCTCGTTAACTCCCATTCTTCTCATGAGCTCGGTGGATTCTCGGGTTCAACGTTCTTCTTCCTTCACCGCTGATACACTCTCCAAGGTGCACAGAGGGATTGCCCTAATTAAATCCCCTCCTGAACAAATCAGATTTTTGGGCCCCCTATTATTCCAAGGCCCAATTAGAACCCACGCAGCCCAAATTTAAATTTATGCATAATAAAATTCCGAAAATCTTGCATACCTTATAGATGATTTCTAGAATCTCCTCTTAGCGACCTAAAAATTTCGAAGGCCGAATGTTTGGTTCTATGTAAGTCCATTCTTTGTGTCTCCCCTATACCAAATGCAAACATCTCAACTCCCAGTGGCCACTTGCAACGACCTGGATCGGATTGTTCGTCACTTTCTTTGGAGTGGAGATTCAACCAGTGCAGGAAAATCCCTTGTTTCATGGCAGAAAGTATGTACTCAAGGATTTTGGGGGGTCTAGGGCTCTCAAGCTTCCGCGATGTGATAGTGCCTTCATTCTGAAGTTAGCATGGGACCTAGCATCGAATTCCTACAAGCTTTGAAAAGATATTTTTCATACCAAGTTTAAAATCTCCTTTGATGCAACTTTCGATGCTTCTCTTAGCAAAAGGGGCTCGCATCTATGGCTCAGTATAAAGCGGTGCTTGCCTTTGGTCCACTTTGGTACATGGTGGGTCATCGGAGATGGGGCATCGGCCTCTTTTTGGTGCGATTGGTGATACCTGCATGAAGCTCCTCTCATTAAAGATGCCATCATCCCCATCTCGTTGCCCATGCTTGCTCTGAAGGTTAATGATCTGTGCAGTGCATCAGGGGAATAGAATGTCCAACACCTCTTTTGCTGGATCCCGAGTGATCTGGTGGATATGATCCTCACTGTCCCTCCCCCTTCGAGTGTTGCTGGTCCGGACCGGCGAGCTTGGGGTTTTTCTTCTAATGGTTTCTATTCCTGCGCTTCTACTATTGAGCATGTTATATGCCCTCCCCAGTCCCACGGCTTCCAGCCAAAGTCTGTTGCCTCCGATCCAACCGTATAATTTGTCTGAGATGATGCTAGTCTCCGAACACTAGAAGAAGAGGTGCATCATAGATTCATTCACTTCACCATATTGCGCACATTACACATGTTAATGTGTACGCCTCTGATCAGTAAGTTGTCTATTGTAGGCATTTTATCCTAAATCATCCTCCATGCAAAAGCAATTTCTTTGATTGGTGCTAGGCTGGACCAGAGGATTGCAAGATGGTTGTTTACTGTGCTCTTTACACCAGAGCTAGATCTAATTTCAGCACATGCTGATTTCACAGTGTAGATGCCTGAATTATCTTGTTTCCGTTGCCACACATCACATACATCTGGTTGCAAATGACATTCTGATGCATATGGTTGCAATTGTGATCTTAGATCTACGTCTAGTGCATTTTGTGTATCATGCCAGTGCCAGTCCCAAATTCTATCTCCATTTGTTTCAATTGTCTATTTGGCTGCAATTATTGTGAAGTGGTCAGTAGCTTGTGCATACAAGACAACACTCATATTATCGTCCCCAATTCTCAATGCTTGGCCATGTTTATTTTGAAGCATCACAAAATAGTAAACATACTTGAAGTTCCAAACATAAAAATAGGGAAACACTGATTATTACTTAACATTTATTAACAGATAAAAATACACAATTATTATAGTATCATCACCAAAATCGTACTGAATATATCTCACAGATGGAAGTTTTCGTAGCAATATATCTCCTCCTCCTCTTCCTCTTGATAGGTGCATAATATGCCCTATTTTATGCATGTTTACATCACTGATTGTGGCTTTATATTGAGCATTTCATGAGATGTATGACCTTAGCATGCTCATTTGGTGCACTTAATAGGTGAAGCCACTGTTGGAAGAGATCAACGCATACCTAGGAATATATCAATGCAAAGTATGGAAAAATCATCTTAAACCCAAAGGTTATGGTCTAAAAGAAAAATCAATGCAACATGTCCTATGAAAGAATTCATTCTCAGACACACAAAGGCTTAGTAAGATCAAGGGTGCAACATTTCATTCATACAAGTCCAACGAGAAGATATTTTTGTGAACGAGAAGATATTTTGGGAATGAGTAGTGAAGATGGGAAGAAGAGGATATTTGGCTAAGTATTCTCAAAAGAAAGGGATTTTAGATTTGAAATAGATACACTTTTGTATCTAACAAGTCGAGCAAGGTCAAGGGAGTCTTTACACACACCATTCGACCATAGATTACAAGAGAATCCTCCCCCTTCACTGCTCCTCATTCCGGCCATGAGGAGAATCAAAGAAGCTATGGGAGAAAGTTCATCCACAACACTTGCATCAGCTTGGATTTGGATTTCACGCTATCAACCACGGCTTTTCTTACTGTTTCTTTGTATTTCTTGATGCTCATGCTTGTAGCATGGGCTAATTCTGTAAACTCGAGGCTTGAGGGAGCCAAGCTACACTATCTCAAACATGTCCTCTTGAACTATATTTTTCTTACTTGCTGTTTTATGTATGAGGTATTTGTGCTCATATTTTGTGTTGATTCAGACATGAGATTCACAAGATAATCTTCGTATTCCTTCATATTTTGAAATCATGTGTTAGGAAGGACAAGAGACACACTCACAGTGCACAAGAGTAACATTGAATGCACTGACTTGTTGGGACTGCCCTTAGGTGATTTTCACTTCACTTGCACAAATGTGGTGAAGCGGGTAGGCTAAAGTCCCCTGTCTGAGACTAGACTGCTTGGTAAACTCAGCAGAGAGCCATGTATATAAGGGTCATGTGGTTCATAAGCAGTAGGAAAAGTTTGAGTAGTGATTGAGGCTAGCAAGGGTAGTGTAGTGAGGCCGAACCTGATGCCTTGAGTTATCTCTCTCCAATATCTGTTGTATCTTCATCTCAATTGCATACTTGATACATTTTAGTGACAAAAAGTGTATTGAACTTGCATTCGCTGTGGTTAGAAGTAGATTTCGTTCAGTTCAGTAGATAAACAAACCAATCAAAAGAAGTTTGGCTTTAAAGTGAGCAGTAGCACCGTTAGCATGATTTAAGCTTAATCCTTCTGGATTTGACCCTTACTTCCTGTAAAGTATTACTTATGGCAGTATACACTTGCAATATGTTGTGTGAGCTTTGCATTCATCAAGTTTTTAGCACCGCTACCGGGGAGTAATGCCCATTTCGTGCTAGATTGAAACTGTAACATTGTAGCTTTGTTTTTCTATTTTTATGTTTTGTGGTTGTCCTAGATTTTGTTTTCTCATGTGCATGTGTGTATGATCAGGACTACGAGCCCTGGTAACACTTCAGAAGACCAGAGGAATAATAGGGAGCTGCGAGTTTGGTGGAGAGCTCAAAGTGTTCAAGAAAAAACAATACTTTTCTTTTCTGCAAGGAGTACAAGAAAGTCCAGAAGAACCTGATCTTGAGCAAGACACCATGGACGGAGGGGTTCTTGTTCATGAGAATGATAGACCCATGGAAACCTATGTTGTGCCTGAGATTGTGGAGACTCCTCCTGCCATTAGAAGACCTCCAATTGTGGCTCACAATTGTGAGTTGAAGCCAAGCACCATCCATCTGCTTCAATCTCACTCAACTTATGGAGAAGCATACTCATCTAACCCCAGCACTCTTGTGGTAGTATTCCTGGAAATTTGTGATACCTTGAAGATCCAAGGAGCTGATCAGGAAACAATTAGATTGAGGTTGTTTCCATTCTCCCTCAAGGATATAGCTAGGGAGTGGTTGTACAGTAACCCTTCAGATTCAATCAGAAGTTGGGAAGAGTTGAGGACAAGATTCTTGTTGCACTTCTTCTTCCCTCCTTCAATAACTGCCAGAATCGTGCATGAAATCCAAACCTTTTAGCAAAGGCAGCAAGAAAACATCTATTAGGCTTGGGAGAGGTAAAAATGATTGCTCAGAAGTTGACCAAACCATGGATTGCAAGCATGGAGGCAGATCCAAGCATTCTACTTTGGATTTGATCCCTTGATAAGAAATAATGTTGATTCTGGTGCCAATGGCACGTTCATGACACTTTCTTACAATCAAGCTCATGTCTGCTAGAACGGAGCAGTTGATGCCTAACTCACAAATTTAGCAGCAAACTCAGCAGAATCAGTTGTTTCAGCCTCAATCTCAAACCCAAGCATTCATGGTGCAGCAGACCAGTTGTGAAATCTGTGGAGGAGGCCACCATTTTTCTCACTGCCAAGAATTTCAGCAGCAGTCAAGTGTAGAGCAGTTGAACTATGTTCAACAGCAAAGATATCATCAGGGAGGTGGCTACCAGCAAGGTTGTGGGTATCAAAATTTTAGAAGGAATGATGCTTCAGGCTTCAGCTGGAGCAACCCATAATGCTCATCTCCTACAAGCAACAAAAGTGCAGTACCAAGGAACCTCCAGCACAGCAAGACCAACAGACTCTGAAGCTATGCACTCTTTGAAAGAAATATCAAACAATCACTCTTCAACGTTTGATAGGTTGGAAAAGAATCAAGACATATTGACCTTGTTAGCTCAGCAAAATGCTGAATTTATGGCTGAGACTAAAGCTATTATTCAAGGGCAGAAGGTGGCTATGCAAAAAATGGAGCATGCTATGGGACAATTGGCTGCTCAAATGCAAGAAAGATAGGCAGAAAAGTTACCTAGTGTGACAGAAAACAATCCTAGAGAATGCAAATCCATCATGCTGAGATCATACGGAGAGTTGGATGAAGTTATGCAACCACTATCAGTGGTGATTCCATTAGAAACTCAGAAAGAAAAGTAGGAGAAAGCAGAATCTCCCGAGACAGTGAAACCAGCAGAAAGTAGGGAGAAGCTCACTGAGGAAGAAAGAGAGGCCAAGAGCAAGAAGTGGGAGAAACCTGCGCTCACAGGTCAGATCATGAAGGAGCTCCCATTCCCTCAAAGGTTTCACAAGCAAAGGCTGGAGCAGCAAATTGAGAAGTTCACCAATGTACTAAAGCAGTTGAGAATCAATATCCCTTTTGCTGAGGCATTGGAGAAAATGCTCATATATGCCAAGTTTATGAAGGATATCCTCACCAAAAAAAGGAGGATCAATGAGGAGGGCACAATATCTCTCATTTTTGAATGCTCAACCATTTTGAACCAAAAGATATTCATTCCTTCGAAGCTTGCAGATCCAGGGAGTTTCACTGTGCCTTGTTCTATTAAAGAACAATTATTTGATAGAGTATTATGTGTCCAACAAATTAGGTTTGGGAGATCCAAAACCCAACAGGGATTATACTTCAACTAGCTTATAAGTCCCTGAAGAAACCAAGGAGTGCAGTTAAAGATGTGCTTGTGAAAGTTGACAAATTTTACTTCACAATAGATTTTGCGATCCTGGATATGGTAGTGGATCAGTTTGTCTCTGATAGACATGAAGAAAGGGGAGCTGAGGCTAAGAATAGAAGATGAAGAAATATGTTTCAGTGTTTACCCAGCCATGAAAATGTCAGCTGATTTTGAAAATGAAAGAGAAGAATGCAATGTTGTGGATATAAACATGGAAGTTGTTTTGAGTATTTAGGTAGACCCTTTGGTTACATGTTTAACCAATACGAACCCCATCTCGATGCAGGATCAACAGGTGCAAAATTATACAAGATTGCTGGAGCAGAATGAGCTTGCTTCACTGTCAAGTAGTGTTGGAGACCTGATTAAATATGAAGAAAGCTCACAACTAGCAACCCCTGAAGTGGAGTTGAAGTCGTTGCCAGCTCATCTGAAGTGTGTTTTCCTTGGAGAAGCAGGGAGCAAACCAATAATCATTAATCAGAAACTCAGTGAAGAAGAATAAGCAGCTCTCGCAGCAGTTTTGACATCAAACGGATCTCCCCTGCTGTGTGCATGCACAAAATCTTACTAGAGGACTTCATCAAGCCCATAGTAGCAGCATAGAGGCGATCAAACCCAAAGATGAAGGAGGTAGTCAAAAAGGAACTGTTGAAATGGCTAGATGCAGGGGTGATTTACTCCATCTCAAGCAGTAAATAGATCAGTCCAGTCCAATGTGTGCCAAAGAAGGGTGGGATTACAGCCTTGTCGAATGAAAATGAACAACTAATAGCCTCCAGACCAGTCACTGGATGGAGAGTCTGCATGGATTACAGAATATTAAACAAGGGAACAAGAAAGGATCACTATCCTCTTCGTTTTGTGGACCAGATGTTGGACAAGTTTTCTGGTCATGCTTATTACAACTACTTAGATGGATACAGTGGGTTCAATCAGATTGTGGTGGCTCCTGAAGATCATGAAAAGACAACTTTCACATGTCCTTATGACACCTTTGCTTTTGGAAGGATGTCATTTGATTTGTGCAACGCTCCAGCCACCTTTCGAAGGTGCATGATGTCTATCTTCTCAGACATGATTGGGGATATTATAGAGGTCTTCATGGATGACTTCAGTGTCTTTGGAGACAGCTTCTCCATATGTTTGAACAATCTGAAGAGATTCTTGCCTAGGTGTGAAGAAATGCAGTTTGTGTTGAACAGGGAGAAGTGTCATTTCATGGTGAGAGAGGGGATTGTCTTGGGCCATAAAATTTCTGAAAGAGGTCTAGAGGTGGACAGGGCTAAGATAGAAGTGATAAAGAGTCTTCCCCCTCTAGTTTCAGTAAGAACAGTGAAAAGTTTCTTAGGCCATGCTGGATTTTATAAAAGATTCATCAAGAACTTCTCACTGATTGCAAAGCCTCTCCGCCAATTGCTGGAAAAGGATGCTGAGTTCTTCATGTCACCCAATTGTCTATCTTCCTTTGAGTCTTTCAAGCAACATTTGATCACTGCACCAGTGATGGCAGCACCTGATTGGAATCTGCCTTTTGAAATTATGTGTGATACCTCAGATATAGCTGTTGGAGCTGTTCTTGGGTAAAGGAAGGAGAGGCTTCTACACACAATCTTTTATGCAAGCAGAATGCTCAGTGCTGCCGAGCTAAATTACACCACAACTGAGAAAGAGATGCTGGCAGTGATCAATTCATGTGACAAGTTCAGATCTTACATCCTAGGCAGCAAGATCACCATTTATTCTGACCATGCTGCCATTAGATATTTGATGGCAAAGAAAGATGTCAAGCCTAGATTGATCAGATGGGTATTACTCTTGCAAGAGTTTGATTAGAGATCAAGGACAAGAGAGGAGTGGAGAATGTGGTGGCTGACCATTTGTCAAGACTTGAAGGAAGCTCTTCTGCAGCCCCTTCTTCATCACCTATACTGGACTCATTCCCTGATGAGTATATACTTGTTGTCTTCACACTTGAGGCCCCCAGTATGCGGATTATGTAAATTTTCTTGTCTGTAACATGATTCCTCTTCTTAGTAATCAGGAGAGGAAGAAGTTCTTTAGAGATTTGAAGACTTTTCTGTATGAACAGACATATCTTTTCAAGATATGTGCAGATCAAGTGATCAGGAGATATATTCCAGAAGAAGAAGTACAATCTGTTTTGCAACATTGTCATTCTTTAGAGTGTGGTGGCCATTTTGGTGGCAAGAGAACTGCAGCAAAGGTTCTACAGAGTGAATTCTATTGGCCCTCACTTTTCAAGGATGCTCACAGTTATGTTAAGACTTGTGATAGGTGCCAAAGAGTTAGTAACCTATCCAAAAGAAGTGAGATGCCTCAAGCAAGCATTCTGGAGGTGGAAATTTTTTATGTATGGGGTATAGACTTCATTGAACCATTCCTTCCAAGCAAAGGACATCAATACATTCTGGTGGCAGTAGATTATGTGTCTAAGTGGGTAGAAGCAATTGCTACACCCTCAAATAATGCTGTTGTGGTTACAAAGTTCTTGAAAAACAACATTTTCTCAAGATTTGGCACACCTAGGTGCATAATCAATGATGAAGACTCTCATTTCTGCAACAAGTTGTTTGATAACCACCTTCTTAAGTATGGTGTGAGGCATAGGGTATCTTTGGCGTACCACCCTCAAACAAATGGCCATGAGGAGATATCAAACAGAGAAATCAAGCTGATCCTTGAGAAAATATTAAGCATATCAAGGAAGGATTTGTCATCCAGATTGCCTGATGCATTTTGGGCATATTCAGCTGCTTTCAAGACTTTTTTGGGAACCTCTCCATTCATGTTGATCTATGGAAAACCTAGTCGTCTACCAGTAGAGCTGGAACACAAGGCATACTAGGCCATTAAGCAATTGAACATGGATTTGCAAGAGGCAGAAGCAAAAAGATTGTTGCAACTCTCAAAATTGGATGAACAGAGGCATGATGCCTATGAGAGTGCCAAGATATACAAGGAGGGAATCAAGATTTGGCATGAAAAAAACATCAACAGAAGATCTTTCTCTGAGGGACAGAAGGTGTTGTTATTTAATTCTAGGCTGAGATTCTTCCCTGGCAAACTGAAAAGCAGATGGTCTGGCCCCTTTGAGATTGTCAAGGTGCACCCCTATGGATCAATTGAAATTAAAGGAAAAGAGGGGTCAGTGTTTAAGGTGAATGGCCATCGGCTGAAGAACACAATAGTCCCTCTGACTTTGAGCAACAAAGGACTGTCATGTATTTAGACAACAGAATTTGAAGAAAGAAGTCTA
The DNA here is from genome assembly GCA_025802335.1 of Pinguicula primuliflora. Classification (NCBI taxonomy): domain Eukaryota; kingdom Viridiplantae; phylum Streptophyta; class Magnoliopsida; order Lamiales; family Lentibulariaceae; genus Pinguicula; species Pinguicula primuliflora. The sequence goes on along the minus strand of JAOYMZ010004660.1, from coordinate 3,106 downwards.
TCTAGAGATTATAAACTTAGAGCTTCTTGGAAGACAACCCAAGTCAGGTAGTAATATGTAATTATTTTGAAGTTACTGATAATTTTGTGTAGTGTTGTTAAGCAGAGCTAGGCTAAGATCAAATGTGGGTGGTCACCCCAGGAGAACTGAAGTTATGCAGCAGAAAACACAAGTGATGAAGCAAGAGTTCAGAACAAGCTATATATGTTTGCCTACGGGTTGTGTTGTTCCTTGTCCTTTGCCTTTTCATCTATTTATGATTTATTCACTTGAGAAAAAGTGAAGGTTTAAGTGTAGGGTGGGGTTGTAGTATACTCCAAGTTGCAGCATACCTTTTTAGAACTCTTGTTTAGGGATATGATGATGCTGATTCTTGCTCAATTCTGTTCTATTCATGCTCTCCTAAAATTTTTGGCTCCTTTGCATTTTTTGGATTCAGTTATCTTTCTGAAAGTGCACTATTGCCTATTCATGCTTGTGCTGATTGTGGCTTGAGATGCTACTTGTGCCTATTTGGAGGATTGGATTGAGTTCTTTAGTCGTAAGAATGGTGGAGTGCATGAACTTAGTGAAAGCCCAAGGCTGAGTTTTCATACTTTTCTTGAGGGAAGGGTGAGATGCAACTTATAGTTTGGTTTAGTACTTGATTTCAGTGAACCCATTCTTGGTCCCAAAGCAAAAGAAGAAGCCATCTTATAGTTCACGAAAGAAGTTGAAAAAGGAATTGAAGAATGCAAAAGAAACACTAGTAGCTGTAAAGATGCAAAACCATCTATTATGTTGCACTATTGAAGATCTAGTGTCCTTAACTCTAACAAAGAATATCCTGGAGCAAATCTGGGAGAAAACCAAAGCAAAATTCAGCCATTACATAAGAAGAGCTGAGCAAAGAAGTTGTAAAGTAGTAAGTCCTCATTTGAAGGACAATTTACAAGAAGTAAGGGACTAGGAGCGGTTGATTGTTGTCATCTTGTGCTCCAATTGGACAGTGAAGTATTCACACATAACATGTATGCCAATAATGAGAGGTCATTCATTCTTTCGAACTCCATCAATGAAAGGAGCCTTTACCTAAACACTAACCCCCTTACGAGTGTGATGGAGTTGAGGCTTGGCTTGAGATTAGCACAAAGGTTCATGCATTAGGATTAGAGGTATGAAGGAAAGGAACTCAATTCTTTCCTAGAGAAGCAAGAAGTAAGCTGAAAAGGGTCATATTAGTAGCTGATGGAGAAGCATGAACTAGAAGAACTTAAACGAGCTTCCTTATACCTCTGAACGCTCTTATACTGATTTTCTTTTTGTGTGTGAACTTGAGCTCATACATCCATTACTCATTCTACCCCTTTGCAATCTTTTATTCTTGAATTCAAGTTACGAGCTAGCAACTAGATTTATTTATATCTTGCATTGCCATGAGCTTATTAGTACTGTTTTATTGGGATCAATGCATGCAAATCTTCAATTCTTTCATCTCTACTTTTGTTTACTGACCATATGCTTGTGGACAAGCATCATCTAAGTGTGGGATAGTTTGATAGGTGCATAATATACCACATTTTATGCATGTGTACATCACTGATTGTGGCTTTATATTGAGCATTTCATGAGATGTATGACCTAAGGATGCTCATTTGGTGCACTTAATAGGTGAAGCCACTGTTTGGAAGAGATCAACGCATACCTTGGAATATATCAAGGCAAAGTATGGAAACAGCATCCTAAACCCAAAGGTTATGGTCTGAAATAAAAATCAATGCAACATGTCCTTATGAAAGAATTCATTCTCGGACACACAAAGGCTTAGCAAGATCAAGGGTGCAACATTTCATTCATAAAAGTCCAAGGAGAAGATATTTTGGGAATGACAAGGCTAGGAGGGCTCCACAAGTCACACTTCTTTCAAGTTCTATCAAGCAATTAATGCAAAGTGTAATTTATGAGTAGTGAAGATTGGAAGAAGAGGATATTCGGCTAAGTATTCTCAAAAGAAAGGGATTTTGGATTTCAAATAGATACACTTTTGTATCTAACAAGTCAAGCAAGGGCAAGGGAGACTTTGCACACACCATTCGGCCCTAGCTTACAAGAGAATACTCCCCCTTCACTGCTCCTCATTCCGGCTGAGAGGTGATTTAAAGAAGCTAAGGGAGAAATGCAGCAACTTGGATCTGGATTTCACGCTATAAACCATTGCTTTTCTCACTGTTTCTTTTGTATATGTTGATGCTCATGCTTGTAGCATGAGCTAATTCTATAAACTCGAGGATTGAGGGTGGCAAGCTACACTATCTCGAACATGACCTCTTGAACTATGTTTTTCTTACTTGCTGTTTTATGTATGAGGTGTTTGTGCTCATGTTTTATGTTGATTCAGATATGAGATTCACAAGATAATCTTTGTATTCCTTCATATTGTAAAAGCACGTGTTAGGAAGGACAAGAGATACACTCATAGTGCACAAGAGTAACATTGAATGCACTTTCTTGTAGGGACTGCCCTTAGGTGATTTTCAATTCACTTACACACATGTGGTGAAGCTGATAGGCTAAAGTCCCGTGTGTGAGGCTAGATTACTTGGTAAACTCGGCAGAGAGCCATGTATATAAGGGTCCTGTGGTTCATAAGCAGTAGGAAAAGTTTGAGGAGCGATTGAGGCAAGCAAGGGTAGTGTAGTGAGGCAGAACCTGATGCATTGAGTATCTCTCTCTCATATCTCTTTTATCTTCATCTTAATTGCATTCTTGATACATTTTAGTGACAAAAAGTGTATTGAACTTGCATTCACTGTGGTTAGAAGTAGATTTCGTTCAGTTCAATAGATAAACAAACCAATCAAATGATGTTTGGCTTCAAAGTGAGCAGTAGCACCCTTAGCATGATTTGAGCTTACTCCTTGTGGATTTGATCTTTACTTCCTGTAAGGTATTATTTGTGGCAGTGTACACTTGCACTATAACCTTCCTCTTCTTCCTCTTCTTCGTCTTCTTCCTCTTCTTCTTCCTCTTCTTCCTCTTCTTCCTCTTCTTCGTCCTCTTCGTCCTCTTCTTCGTCCTCCTCCTCCTCCTCCTCCTCCTCCTCGTCCCCCTCCTCGTCCCCCTCCTC
>JAOYMZ010004649.1:0-23478 GCA_025802335.1 Pinguicula primuliflora | reverse complement strand
TAGACTAGCTGAAATTTTTCTTAGTACATGTAGTCTCCTCTGTACAGTTTTGGAACGTTGGTTTTCTAATGGGAATGACAACTGAATTATCAAAAAAATTACTGTCCAAACTAAAAAGTCTCCAAAATCTCTACTTCAAGCTTTGTTCCCCACTCAAATGTCACCCCATAACCTCACCATGACCCCATTCCTTATCCTGATCTTCATCATCCCCTTCACCCACTCCTCTTGCCCCAATTTTGTACGAAAATGTTGTTGTGTCGCACGACACTCACATAGCTGTCGTGTGGGACATATGCCAATGTTGGTGTGTGTCTGCACACGCACAGTCATGCGGCACAGTGTGCAGAACTGTCATGCCATATACCCATTAGTGGATCCATGAATTTTTTAAGGAGGTCACAATTTCTCAATTTTCGTGTATATATATTAAAAAATATAATAATAATTAAATAATATAAAATAAGAAAAAAAATATAACTTTTTTTTATAAGTAATTAACTTCATTAACTCAACCAAAAGCGATGCTAATTACATAGGTCTGCTGTGGACCATAAACTAAATATGTATAACACCTATACATGATCTAATCGAACAAAACAGAGAAACGTGGTGGACAAAGACAGCCTCCATGTTAACCAGCTTGTCTTCAAGATGCAAAAATTGCTGCTGGTTCTCGTCTCCAATCACTGATTGAATAAACAGATTGTACCTTCATATGAGTCTCTATCCAAAACCAAGTCTGGTTCTTGATAATTTCAATCACGTCTGATATACCTTTCCCATTGACGCGTACTACTTTAAGCTCATTCCATAGATTCCCCAATATCGCTTGCCAGATCACCTTCCCAATGTTGCCTATCATGCTTCTCAAACCATATCTCTTAGAATAATATTTTTGTTCTATAAATTCAGTTTGGGAAAACATACAACGTGGTTCTGTAGGACCTTTTGTAACATAAAACCTTCTTAGTTCATCTCTAAGTTCGAAAGGATAATTATTAATTGGTTTGTATTTTTCCGGATCAACAATAATAACATTATCCAATAATTTACTTATCTGAGATCTTTTACTATGATCACTTCATTCTCACTAATAATGACAACTCTTCCAATTGTACAACAAAATTCTTTTAAAAAAATGGTTCATCATTTTCATAATAAATGCTTATTTCTTATAATTTACCTAATAAAAATGTACATTACTAAAATATCAAATGTCCTACATAATTAAGAAAATCGGCACTCTTTATTATCTCATTGTGTATTTTGTACCCCTACCGAATTTCCCTGTTTTTCTCATTCTTTTTTTAAAAAAAATTATTTCAATATTAGTATTTTGAAACCACATTTCTCTTTCTCTTTCTCCTTTTTTTCACTCAAAAGTGATTTTTTCTGTACGAGAGTTTAGGTTCTTTTTTTTCCTTTTTCTACTAATGACAATTTTGTAAATAAATAGACAATTTTGTAAATAAATAGACTATTTTTATCTCTAAATTCTAAATACAATTTCAACTCCCATTTGACTGAGAATCAAAAGGAGAAACTCCCAAACACTTAAATATATCAAAATGAGGAGGAGAATTAAAAGGAGAAGGAGAAAGAAAATGAAAATCCAAATGAAAAAGCTTGTAGAGGTATAAAACAGACACTCACTATGTTTATCATATCTAGTGTTATGTAATCTTTTTTTAGCTATGCAAGTTTAATTATATTAATTACCAAAATGAATTGTATTTACAGAACATAAAGAAAAAACATAAAGAGCCGACCAGAAGAAAGAACAGAGAGGCACGATGCTACAAAAACTCTGTCATATGTATCGCCCGCGCCTTCCTTTCCCAATCCATCTGAGTGAATCCATGAAATTTGTTGTTTGCTTGTCCTATTTCCCAAATTCGAGCTTTGATTTGCCTCACAATTTCAGTCACCGGGGCTCTCAGCTACTGGAACACGACATTGTTTCTCAATCGCCAAATGGTTCAGATGATAAAAGACAAGTTTGCTTTCCAAAAATCACCATCACTCGCACGTTTAAGCAGTAGCATATGGGCAGAGAAGTTTTGCCAAGCATCATCAGTAAAATGAACCAATTTGCCGTGAATCCACAGGTATGTTTCATCCCAGATCAATTGTGCCACATTGCACTTAAAATTATCGATTCTTGCTCAAGATCACATATTTTGCAGCATCCATCATCGTCAACGTTCACTCCTCTTACTAATAAATTATCCATTGTAGGGATCTTGTTTTGGTGAGGTCTCCAGACAAAAGCTTCATCTTTCAGTGGTGCAAGTTTGGACCAAATTTTGGCGAGATTAGGATCTAGTGGAGAGGGATGGTCAACTTCTTGATGGATAAATTTGTATGCCGATTTTGAAGCATATTTCCCTTCATTTTCTAGCCTACACTACCATTTATCTTGAGTTTCGCTGTTAATTTCACAGCCTTCACATTGATAGTTCAGCTCCTGTAATTGAACTGTGTCTATTTGCATTAACATCCTAGTCCATGTCCAGACCCACACAAGTTGTTGTTCTTCCATTTGTTTTAGCTTGTGAGCAATGACAAAGAACTTATCTCCTGCTGCACTGTATAGAGTAGGAAATGTATTAGCATATCTATAGCTTCCATTCCATCACAGAGAGTCATTTTTCTCTTTTTTCTTCTTATGCGATGGATAGGATAGAAATAATGTAAATAACAATTTATATTTGAATATATATAAAGAGTGTATTATTTATAAACAATTAAGTATAATATATTAAAAAATTGATTAAAGAAAAAAATTTGACGGAGTTTGCTAGAGTCCGCCATAGTGAACGGATTCTGTCTACATATGTTTTTTTTGATAAATCAATTGCATTAACAACCTGAAAGTTATGTACATAATTTGATACAAACTCTCTCACGGATGTATCTTCCTTATCGAATATAAGAGATATTCGCTACTTAACAATATGAAAAACAGATTATCGCTGCTTCTATATAATATCTACATCAGCAACGCTTGCAGTAGAACAATGTCAAGACTCTGTCGATTAGGAGTTGATTAGAGTTGTTGGACTCTGTGACCATTCGGATAATGTGAGAGCAGGGTTGAGCATTTTGCTTGCTTTGATCCAATGCCAAGTTGATATTCTCGTAATTGCAAAGACATCTTCCATGCCTTCTTAGTCGAAACATATGCAATTTCTCTCCTTCCACAAGAACCACAGTACTGCACTCCATATCATAAGTCCCATCTTCTTCCCTCTTTTCTTCTGATAGTTCTGCAAAAATTGAGCAAGGTGGTTAGTAAAAGATGTACCTGTTGGTTTTTGGATGTGTAGCCATGTTGAAATTCTGTCCCAGATTTCCAGAGCATGATCACAGGTTAAGAATAAGTGGATTGTCGTTTCTTTATCTGCGGCACACCACACACATCGTTTTACTGCTTCATCCAAACTGATTCCTCTCTTTTCCAAGTTATCCACAGTTGGATTTCTATTTTGCAATAGCCTCCATATAAAGAGCTGAACTCGCTTTGGCATTAGCTTGTTCCATGCTTTGCTGATATATTTTCTGTCGGCTATTGGCGGATCCTTTGCTGCTTGTATGAATTTGTAGGCTGATGAGACAGAGTAGGTGCCTGTTGATTCTAGTTTCCAGCACCAGAGATCCTCAGTTTCCTCCTCTAGGTTTAGTTTCTGTGAGATTGCTAGGAGATGTGTCAGCTTCTCTTTTTCCCACACTCTTAGAGGCATGCAAAAAATCTGTAGGTTATCTTCCATCTGAGCAGCTTCTGTATCCTGACTAAGCAAGCACCATGTCCTTAACGTCATCTCCTTATCCAGAGCTAACTTATACAATTCATCAAACAGTATTGCTGGTAGCCCATCTTTGCACCATCTTGATCGCCAAAATAGAGCTTGATTACCTGATTTTACCACCAGATGTATGTTAGCATTAAACCAGGCGGCATTGGTAGAATGTGTCCTGATGTCCTGCCATATTTTTGAGAAATTATCTTGAAGTGTGAGCAGCTGGTTATCTGCAATGTGATCTGTATCAGATAGATATTTTCCGGTGATAACTCTGACCCAAAGTGAGGCTTATCTATCATTAGTCTCCATGTCCATTTCGCAAGTAGGGCTCGGTTCATATCACTCGGGTCTTTAATCCCCAGTCCACCCTTCTTTTTTTCAAGCATCATGTCTGTCCATTTGACCCAATGAATTGAGTTTCTGCTGCTGGAGCTATGTCTCCATAGAAATTGGGATATCATGCTGTTGATTTCCTTCATCACTTGCACTGGAGGTTGGAATAGTGAGAGATAGTATAGTGGGATAAAATTGATTTAACCATTATGATCCTCCCAGCAAGAGATAGGACTTTGTTGTCCCAGCTATCCAGTTTTTGCTTCATTATTTGTTTCAGTTGATCCCACATTCTTATCCTTCCTGAATTATCTCCGATCGGTAGTCCCAGATAAAAAAATGGTAACTTTCCTGTTTGACATCTCATGTATTCACCATATTCTTGCAGTGTATCATCTGCCAGATTTTAGCAAAGCAGCTCACTCTTTATAAAGTTAATCTGCAGTCCTGAAATCATCTCAAAACCCATCAGAATTCCTTTTATAGCTGATAGGTTTTGCTTGGTGCCCTCCATAAGAATTAGGGTGTCATCTGCATATTGCAAATGAGATACCTTAATGCCCCCAACTATAGCTCCTGTCATTAGGTGCGAGTCAGTAGCTGTCTGTATCATTGATCCTAAACCTTCAACTGCCAACAGAAACAGTAGAGGGGATAGTGGGTCTCCCTGCCTCCGGCCTCTCTGTAACTTGAATTCCCCTGAACTACTGCCATTTATAAGTACCGTTGCCCTTGGGGAAGTTATAAATTCTCGCATCAAAGTCCTCCATTTGTCAGAGAATCCAACTGTCTATAGCATATCCAGCAAGAAAGACCAATCTACCGTATCAAATGCTTTTCTAAAGTCCACTTTGAACAATAGAAGTGGCTGTTTGTTTCTCTTGTACGTATGAAGTATCTCATTCGCAATGAGTACTCCATCCAGTATTTGTCTATTCTTCAAAAAACCTGTTTGGTTTGGAGATATGATTTTCCCCAGAATTCTGCTAAAACGTGCCGCCAGGATTTTGCTTAAGATCTTGTAGCAGCAGCCAACAAGGGATATTGGTCTGTACTCATCTAGAGATATTGGATTCTGGTTTTTTGGTGTCAGTACAATAGCAGTAGAAACTAATCCAGTTGCGATTCTCCCTGTTCTGTGAAACTCTATGATAAAGCTGATGATATCACCTTTCAAGGCCTCCCAATTGTGTTGGATAAAGTAGAAGTTAATCCATCTAAACTCGAACTTTTGTTAGTTGAGCATTGCCAAGTAGCTGCCTTGATTTCCTCCTCTGTGAATTCCTCAGTAGTAAGTTATTCATTATCTGCTTCATTTACTTTCAGCATAGAGGGAATAAACAATCTTGATCTATTCCATCTTTCCGATGCATACTGATTCTGAAAGTGTCTTAATTCCATTTTTGACCTCTTGTACATCTTCTGTCCAGCTGCTGTTGATAACCATGCCCCGATTTTTGAAACAGTAAGCTTTCCTGCGCTGTTAAGGCTTCCTGCAGATCTAGCCATATTTGGTTTTTACTTCCTTTTTCCTAGTCAGACAATGGCCCTAGTTCAGCCTTCATATCAGATGTTCGCAGATCATTCCTTAGCTTCTCAAATTTTCTATCAGTATGTCCATACACCTCACGGTTACAGGTTGATAGTATTTTCCTCAGCTCCCTTAATTTATTATGAAGTACATAACCTTTGACTCCCGTGAACTTGATATTGTGCCAAGTGGTAGCTACAAATTCTTTGAAGCCTTCTACTTCTTGCCATCCATTGATAGTGTGAGTTTTTTGGTCCCCAATTTATTGCCTCTGATTTAAGCAATATGGGACAGTGGTCAGAGACTGTCCTGTCCAGTGCATGCTGATATAAATCAGGCCATTGCTGCATCCATCTTTCACATAACAGAAATTTGTCTAACCTGTTGCTGCAAAAACCTTGACCATTGTAGTATGTAAATGACCTTCGCTGTAGAGGTATATCTATTAACTGCAGCTGACTTATGAACGAATTAAAGTCATACATTTCCCTTGTTGCTGGTCTAGCATTGCCGTTGCGTTCTTCAGTATATCTGACCGCATTAAAGTCCCCCACGAAGCACCAGCATATCCTTGAGTTCTGTTCATATTTTATCTTCCATTCCTGCCACAAAAGTTTTTTTTGCCTGTCAGTTTTCGGACCATAAATGTTCACCACACATATTTCTGTTTTCTCTTCTCCCCATAGTCCCTGAATACGAAGTGCTCCTTCTATTTTCCAAGATACAGTTGACTGGAAAGAGGTTTTTTTTCCATACTGTTAATAATCCCCCTGAGCTTCCATTGGAGTCCATGCATTCCCAATCGAATTCATCATCTGGCCAGATTCTCTTTACCTTTCTAATGTTCATCCTTTCTATTTTCATTTCCTGGAGACATAGTAATTCCACCTCCTGATTTCTTAATAGTTGGCGAGTAGAAGATTTCTTTAAGGGTAGACCCAGACCTCTAACGTTGAACGAGAAAATTCTCATCTTCTTGGGGTTGCGTTTTTGTTTATAACTGAGCTGGAGCTGTTAATATGTTCAATATATTTGCCTAGTGCAATCTGATCCATCTGTTCGATTCTTTCAATCATCTGTTCATCATTGTATTCAGTCTGTATTCCTAGTGCCTTAACTAGCGCCCATAGGTTACCTGCTTCCGAGTGTTGGATCAACTCTGATCCTTCTTGCTGTAAGATGGCGTTTACAGTTTCTGCCCTAACTTCTAGTCTATCCTCTATCTGATTCTCCATCTTTGGAGTGCTCTAGTGATTTCCTTGCTCTGATGCTTAGTAGTGTCCTGACTATGATGCGCAGCTTCACCTTCTGCTCTTAATTCTTTTATTATCTTCTCCTTTTTGAGTTTTTCAACTGAACACATCAATTGGATCCTTTTTGTCTGATTTTTCATTTTTTCACTTGATGTAGTAGTAGGATCAGTCAGGTCGGAGTCTTGATCTTGCTCACCTAGTCTGATTCTTTCAAAGGACCGAGGTGTGAGAGCTAAGATTTGTCTGAGTTCAAATGGATCAAGACTAAGGATCTACGATATTTGTGTCACTGGATTTTCATCAGGTGGCAAGGCACTCTTCCGAAGTACTAAGGTGAGGTCCCTCTTGTCTACCATTTTCCATAAAGGTGACCTATTGCTGGTTATTTGCTCATCACTTTTCACCATTTCATGTATTGTATTCTCCAGGGTATCTTGAGAGGATGCAGTTAAATCTATTGATTTTTCCAAGTCCATATGGCCTGATATTTGATTCTGGCATAGTAACAGATCATCCTTCCCAGGTGTCCTCACCATTGGGTGATAGTTCAGTATTCAGTGTATGATTGGTTAGCGGAGATGATGCAGACTTTATCAGGTTCACCTTCCCTTCGGCAGCAAGGTCAGATTGTTGAGATTCATCCGTCACTAATTGTTTTTCTTCATTCACCCCGGCTGTGTCTGTAGTCTGCTTGTCAGATTTCTCCACCCATTCAACTATTCCATTCGGCACATCCAGATCCTGTTTCCTAGATGCCTCATTTTTATTCATCCCGGACGTGTCAACAGTCTCCTTATCAGATTTCTCCACCCATTCAACAATTGTATTCGGCAGAACTAGATCTTGTTTCCTAGATGTCTCGGGTTTGTCAGGTTGCTTTGTAACTTCACTGAGGCTCGGCCATGCTGAGTTAGTAGATACCTGCTTCTGTTTCAAGACCTTCAATTGATCTAACTCTTCCTAAATGCATATAACAAACTTGTCATTCATCGTCTCCACTTGAATCTGTTTTCTGATCAACAGGTGAGAGACAGTGAGAACTTGCATTCGCCCAAATTGCATTTCTATTTTGTTCCTGGTTTTCTCATCCAGTGTCAGCACTTTACCAACCCTGCTACCCAACTCTGTGAAAAAATCTTCACTCCAACAGTGAAGGGGGGGTACCCTTAATGCGAATCCAAGCTGGTCTCACCAACTTTCCATCTATCATTTTCCACGGACGCAAATTGTGGACACTTATCAGAGATGATGTAGCACTGTCCTACAAGAGTTTCAGCTGATCTTCTTTGGATTTTAGTCTTATCAGTACCTCTCCTCCCTCAAGTCTTGCAACCGCACTGGAAGTATAACCCTGTTTCAATAAAACTGATTTCATCGAGTTTAAATCAATTTGGGGAATGGAGAAGCCTACCAAAATTGTTTCTAGCCACGCAATTGATTCAGGTTTTGGGCTGAATTTCATCACTTCCATGTTATTCATAATAGTGTTTACCTTACCTAGTTTTTCGTCATGGACAGTGTTACCTGGAGTCTTGAGCTGCTGTCTGGGCATATTCCCAGCCGGGGAACGGGCTATAGCGACATAAAATTGGGAGGTACCCACGAGCATCCCATTCGTCATCTGGATGACATTGTTGATATCCCTAGATTTTTGGAACCTGACAAAAGCAAAACGTTTACCTTTGAAAACCATATGAGACTGGGCATGAATATCACACACAATACCATATTGGTTGAAGAGGGATCGTATCTCTAGAACCGTCCATGCCGGAGGAAAGTTTGTAACATATATATATATGGAATTTGCTCTCAATTTTTCAATGTAAAGAGGCAGTGGCCTCTTACGACCCTCGTTTATTTTCTCTTCAGCTTGGTTGTTGTGAGATTTCGACCGGCCCATTACTTGGGTCCAATCGTCTTCTCCAGTTGATACAGCTTTGATAGTTTCCTCAGATTCTGTAGATGGGAAAGTATCTTTCCTTTCGTCCACCGGTGGCTTGAGATATGTGGCCAAGTCCTTCATCACCATTTTACGATTGCTAGCGTTAGAGACCGAATTAGGACCGAAAACACTTAGCTCCTCCTCTCAATACTGATTAAGTGGATTTAGCGTTCAACACCCAATCAGCAGAATTGGGACCGGAGGTGTGTTATTCCGCCACTCAAGATCTATAAACAGTCAAGGTTGCAACGTTCGGCTTTGCGCCTTTTGTCACCTGAGTTTGGTCGTAAAAAGTTTGATGGTAGCGATGCATCGAAAAGCATGCCTGGGAGCAAATTTCAAATTTCTGTCCACATATGTCCACATATGTTTGTTGGGCATCGTGGAGGATCCGTTCGAATAATGACAATCAGACACTACTCGATGGACAGATCGTGCTGATGGTGATGTCTGATGTATGCTTTGACAGCCTTACCTGATGCAGTCTCCTGACATCCACTTTTTTTAGTTAAAATCCAGTGGTACGAACTTACGTGTTGATGATAAAAAAGAGCTACTTACGAGCCCGTAATATTCATACAAAACTAAGGCCCTAGAGTTTATGAAAACCATAATCCAAACTAGAGTTTAGAACCAAATACAATACATATGAATTGTTTTGAATCGTTACTGTATATGACTCTATATCTAAAAATAATTGGCATTGTAGCATGTTGCCCGGACTGTAACCTGCAATGAAACGAATATATGCAAAGTGTAGACACATTTTGACATCTCCACACATCCTGTATATAAGCCTGCAAATTAACATATGAGAGAATTTCATGCAACTCCTCCCACTCTTTTTTTTTAAATCCGACGGTGCGGGGTTACGTGTTAATGAAAAATAGCTCATGTGCGGCTCGCAATATTCTTACAAGCCTAAAATTTGGAGTTCTAGGAATGGGATTTCTCAAAAATCCCTTAATTATACAAATAAGAAACAATACTCTAGAGTTCTTAAAAATAAAGCTAATGTTTATTTGTGGAGCGTTGATGGAAGAAAACATGCAAAATAGACAATATGTATGATGAAAATTATGCCTCAGTTTGGCTGTCTGGGTGCACGCATCTTCTCTCATCCGATGGTACTCTATGAGTAGTTGAGCGTGTCTTTGATGATTTGCAGGCGAGCTAGGGGTGGGCCTTGAGACATAATGTTGAATGTTTGATTTGAAGTCCCCAATCTTGCCAAGGCATGTGCAGATTCATTAGCTCCTTTGTGGCAGTTTGAAGCTTAGCTTGTAATTCATGTATGTTGTGTCTGATTCTCCAAGGGCTCTGCAAGAGGTCTAGCAGACCGGAGATTAGTTGAGTTGAACTAGATTCTATGACCACCTTGCGCCGCAAATTCATTTCCAGCAGATAGAGATGCTCCATGGCAATTGATTTTAATATGCTCAAATGGGGGTGGGAACCATGGATTAGCAGCCTTACCCGTGGTAGGATGTAAAGGTAATTCCACATGTAGTTTATGTAAACAACATTGTTCGAGAATTCGGCGCCTAGACAGCCAAAACGGCATGGCCGCCCCGAATCGGCATGGCCTCTCAGGGCACCCACCCAGGTGCTTGAAATTTTTTTTCGATTTTTTTTTGCAAAAAAAAAAAAATTAAAATTAAACAATCATTTTGCCTTGCGGCTGGGCGGCCGCCGAGGCGGCCACAAAATGCATTGGGGCTGCCCAACGCATTCTCGAACACTGGTAAACAAATAACTTCTGTATGTTAGATGTTCTAGTAAGACGAGATGACGAAATAACTTCCATGATCATTAGTTCTGTGTCACGAATTAGTCCAGACGAGCAAGGATTAATGTTGTCAAATTTTTTGGAGCTCCTATACTTCCATATCTGCCAGCATATAACAGAAAATGTTATCATACAGATTGCAGAATGGGTAGAACTCCTACGTCCTACCTTGATGGTCACACTAGCAGTCCATCATTTGTATTGTAGTAGCTTTTTTTAATTAAAACACGACCGTTGGTTTTGGTCGGGGTTACGCATTAATAATAGAAGAGCTACTACCGAGCCCAAAATATTCGTACAAAAATTAAAGATCGGATATCTATATAGATTTAGGGCCACCGACCAATTATTACATCTTTTGTAAAATATTGCAGCTATAGTTTTAATGCTAGGAGCTGTGGAGACATGAGCCACCCTGCAAGTAAAGTTAGTTAAATCCAAATATTGACATACCTGTTGGTGGATGTAGCAGACGTGCTCCTGACAAAATAAACAACCCTCTTCATGTCGTTAGCGGTAATGTAGCTGAGGCTCCAGTTATGGCTGTTGAAGAGGAACTTTCTCTTATCACGCTTCTTTTGATTGTTCTGACTTGATATGCTTTTGCATTGTCTAATACTGCAGCCTAGGATCTGGCTTGAGCTTCCTCTGCAGTGTTTATGTGTATTCTGCTTCTTCCTTTGACCTGGTGTGCTTACTCGCTGGTTTTTGTCTCTGCTTGCTGTGATATGTTGGCTGTATAGCTTACTTGTTTGTTGTAATATTTTGTGTCCTTCTGCTTGCTTGTGCATCTTTTTGTATTAGCTACTTTATCTCCATTGGCAGGTTGGAGTTTTGCAGCAGCATATCTCCATACATTGCTCCCATCTTCGCACATGTCTTGGCTACCTCGTTTGCTGCATTCCTGCATAAACTTGGGAGTGGAATGATAAACTCCTGTATTTTTTATCTTATAGTTAGTACCCGGTGATCAATTTCCCAGCGCCTTTGTGAACAGTTGAGTGCTCTGAGTAGTGGCTCCGAAGATATTTCTATATGCAGGCCTCCGTTCATCCTCCCTCCTAGTGTCAGTAATCCTTTGCATAAAGCATCTGCTTGGGCGGTAATCTCTGAGCTACTGTCTAGCTTCCTGCAGTGTGCCTCCAGGAGTTCACCCGTTGAGTTCCTCAGGACCAGACCTCCATCCACCAGACCAGTTGTTATCGAGTAACTTCTATTGATGTTTGCCTTTATGTTCATTTCTCTGGGTGGGAGCCATGATCTCTGGGTGGGAGCCATGATGTGCCTTTTTTTTTTGCTATGCACCCGTGGCTTGTATTGTAGTAACTGGAGAAGCTTCAACATCACACAATGATTTGAAATAGGACCATGCCCCTTGGGCAAGCTCACTTTGAATAAATAAGTGATCCCATGCTTTCTTCTTGCGGGTTAAGGTGACAACAGGAGCAATGAGAAGCAAAAGAGATACCTCTCAACTTAAGGTTATCATCTAAGGGCAAAATATGATGTAAAAGTTTCCACAGGAATAAACTGATCTTAGGAGGGAGTTTAGTAGACCATATTTTAAGAAATCTAGTGTCCATATTCCCTCTATAATGAATTAAATTTCAATCTGAGCGATTAGAAAAACAACCTTTTTCTTCAGGTTCCCAACAAGGCCAGTCTCCTCCAGAGTTGACGGAAACCTGAAGGACTTCTTGTTGCACCTGTGCTGGGAGTGTAGCATGGAGACTTCCTGTATGCCATACTTTATCATATATGACATGATTAATTAGAAGAGCAGGTAGGTAATGCTGGTTTTTCCAGACAGTGATTCTATTATCCATTTGTTAAACCAGAAACTAACCTTATCTTCTTCCAAGAACCATCTGGTATGCTTAATCATTAATGATCTGCATTCTATAAGTCGTTTCCATCTATGTGAGTGATATGGTTTAACTAGGACTAGAGGAATTCTTTACCGTATCTATCATGCATGAAGGAAGACCAAAGAAACTTATTCTTTCTAAAATTCCACCAGAGTTTCATACATGTGACAAAGCAAAATGTCTCTTAGAGTTAGTACAAAGCCACCTTACTTTCGCTCTCTAGACTTTCGCTCTCTAGATTATTTCTCTCAGTACAGAATTTTCCGTTGTGCACATTTATGACCGTTGAACATCGCCGCCGGCGTAGCTAGCAAGATTTTTCTCCGTCTACTGCAGTCTTACTACGGCTCCCCGTATCCCCGCCTAGCCGGCGCCAGCAATGGCAGCCGTCGAAAGCGAGGCCTTCCCTCTTCTGTCTGTAAATAACCCAGCGAATCGAGTAGAGAAAACTTTTGCTTCTCTCCTTAAACCTAAAATCTGTCCGAAATCTGAGATTAGGATTCAAAAAAGAGAAACACCGTGGTCATGGAAGGGCGAACCTGCCATCTGCCTCACAGCTGAAGAAACAAGCTCCCTCAACGCTCCATTTGAACGAGCCCCAATTGCAAAATTTCCCCTAGGTCGTCCATCAATGCTTGCTATCCGGAAGGCTATTACTGGTTTAGGGCTCAAATCAGTGTTCTCAGCGGGATTAATAGATCAAAAACATGTCCTTTTGAGATTTGAACACGAAGATGATCGACATAGATTATGGCTCAGGGAGAATTGGTCGATTAATGGTTATGAAATGTGGATTTTCCGATGGTCGCCGGATTTTAGGGCTGATGCAGATTCGCATTATGCTCCAGTATGGATATCCTTTCTGCACTTGCCCGTTAGGTATTTTAGACCTGATTTTTTGTATGAAATCTCTGGATATATAGGTGTTCCAATTATGGTCGATCAGTCCACCGCTGTGCTTAATAGGCCGAGTGAAGCCAGATCCTGTATCGAAATAGACCTGCTAAAACCTCTTTTAAAGAGAATATGGATTCTTCCTGCTGATCAACCGGGTTTTTGGCAACATATCGTATATGAGAAGGTTCTGCAGTTCTGTACCCACTGTCACAGACAAGGTCATCGAGAGGACTCCTGCAGAATACTGCATCCTGAACTAGCAGTGAGGAAAAAATGGATAAGCCACAAAATGCTGCAGGGGCTACAGTTCCTCACAAGCAGGGAAACACTCAGCACACCAATCCTAAAGGCAACCCTGCTAAATTGGAATCTAGCTCACAAAGGTCAGCCAAAGGTTTATAGGAAAACAGGGAAATTGATTGACAAGGAGAATCATGAAGGGGAACCTTCCTCCAGCAAACCTGCTCAAGATAAAGGTAAGTCTTCTAATCCCTTTATTGTTTTATTGGACCTGCCAGAAGAGATAGTAACTGGTGTTAAGGATAAAGACAATCTTAATGTAACTCAAACACCGATAACATTAGCAGACACATCTAATGCAAATCAAGTGGTTAGGGAAGAGCTGGATAGCTCCATAAAAGAGAATGTAGGAAATGAGAGGACACTAGGAACTGATAACTCAAAAATCCAAATTAAGCAGAGTGTGGGACTAAATGCAGATGCTCATATTTTCATTCCTGCTGAAATAGGAACTAGTTATGATAAAAATACACCTCTTCATATTGTCTCTGATGAATTGCCTGATAAGGAAAGGTCAACTGAATTGACTGTCAAACAGGTTGCGAACAGAACTCTACCACACCCAGCAATAGAAACTAATCCTGAGGTAGCCAACACAAGTAGGCTTTCTATGAATAAGGAGACACCTCTGCAAGATACTAATGAATCTCTACCTGATATTGCTCATAATCCAACCTTAGGTAATCCAGAAATTAATAAGGAGGGTAGTAATATATCAATTTCAACACAGAATAACCCAATAGATACTATTATAGTTCCATTTGAGCAAATTGACACACATTCTGAGAAATCACACACTTCAGTAGTTAAAGCAGTAGGAAAAGATAGGGAAGAGTATGAGAAACCCATTGAAGCTTTTTTATATAAAAGCACAAGTACCTTGGCTGAAGATGCTTTAATCCATAACTCTACTGACACTAACTCTATTCATGATAATTTTGATGTATATGTGAATCTGCCTCCGTTAAGCTCATTTCTTCCTACAACTTCAATTGATCTTGCTGTGGAAGATACTGAAAAAAATTTAGATCCAATCCAAAATCTACTTTGGCAGGAAGAGGAATCATCTCAAACAGAGAACACTTCCTCTTCTTTTCCTGTACCAGTAGGTCCAACTGCCAAAGAGGTGGAGGATAGTGAAACAAAATCTGATAACTCTAATTCCTCCAATCATAGTAAAACAAAAACTCAACCCCCTAAAGGGTACAAAACAAGGTCAAAGAAGGGTAAGAAATGACGAAAATGATTTTCTGGAACATTAGGGGCATAGCTAATAGTCCATCCAGAACAAGATTAAAGAATCTTATCTCATTGCATAATCTGGATCTAGTTGCCTTGTCAGAGCCCAAACTTCCAAAAGAAAAAATCAAAAGAGTTACAAAGCTCATAGGCATGCATAACAGTTTATCTAATCATAAGAGTTGCATATGGTTCCTTTGGAAAAATCACTTAGACTGTAATGTAATCTTTGATTCTGATCAAATGATGATAATACAAATGTTAAATAAGAAAACAAATTACACTTGCAATATGGCTTGTATATATGCTAAATGCTCACGCAGAGAGAGAGAGAAATATTATGGCAGGATATGAGACTTACATTTGCTAGTATTTCAGCTCCTCTTTTAGTAGGGGGGATTTCAATGTGGTAATGTCACAGGATGAAAAAGAGGGGGGAGTTCCGGTCCACATTGGTAGTTCAATGGACTTATATGAGGCTGTGAATGATTGCAACCTTACAGAACCTCCCTTCTCTAGATCTCCTTTTACTTGGTGCAACAATAGAAGATGAAAACATGAAATTTCTATGAGATTGGATAGGATATTAATATCTGAAAACTGGCTTATAAATGGTCCAGGTATTAAAATTGAGCATCTGGCGCGTGTTTGTTTTGACCATGCTCCTCTGCTTATTGAATTTATACAATCTGTGCCTTCTCATCCGTCCAGATTTATATTTCAAGAGTTCTGGTTAGAACATCCTGATTTTTTTAATACTGTATTGAACTGTTGGTCCCAACCTATTGAAGTTTCCAACCCTGCAGTTAGATTTGGTCTAAAGTTAAAACGTCTTAGACAAACTCTCAGAGAGTGGAATAAAAGCACATATGGAAATATCTTTGCTAATATACAGAAAGCAGAAGAGACTATTCAATCATTAGAACTTAAATATGAACAAACCAATCTAGAAATAGATAGGCTAAACCTGGAAACGGGGATATATGATTTGAATAGAGCACTAAGAGCAGAAGAGATTTATTGGCGACAAAAATCTAGAATAAAATGGCTAGAGTCAGGTGACAAGAATACGACCTTCTTTCATAAGCTAGTCCAGATAACAAGAAACGAATCTTATATTTCATCAATACAAAACTCCTCTGGCGAGATAATGTCTGAATCTGAGATTCCAACTGAAATTACTTCCTTTTATCAAGCACAATTAACTGCCTCACATATAACTGAAGAACCTGAGTTGCTTGCTAATATACCATCTCTGGTAACAGAAGACATTAATACAATGTTAACAAATTGGCCTACATTGGAAGAAGTTAAGACCATTGTTTTTGCCATGTCTAAAGATAGTTCTCCAGGAGTTGATGGTTATACAAGTCACTTTTTCCAACACTGTTGGGAAATTGTGAAATCTGAATTGTTAGAAGCTATTCTCCTCTTCTTTGCAGGAGGGGATCTACCTTCTTCTTTTTCTAGCACTCTTATATGTTTGACTCCTAAAACACAGAACCCCATTTCATGCTCAGATTATAGACCTATAAGTTTATGTAACTTCTCTGGGAAAATTATTTCCAAGATACTGGCATCTAGATTAAAGGAAGTATTGCCTCAAATAATCTCTCCTAATCAAAGTGGATTTGTTAAGGGTAGGGTTATTTCAGACAATATACTATTAGCTCAAGAAATGTTACATTTCCTGAACAAAAAGCATGAGGGTCATAATCTGGCAATAAAATTAGACATGGCTAAGGCTTTTGATAGAGTGTCTTGGTTTTTCCTGATAAAAGTCCTTAGGTGCTTTGGTTTTGCTGAATCCTTTATAGATATGATATGGAGAATCATTTTGTCTTGTAGTTTTTCTGTGATAATAAATGGGCAGGTACATGGTTACTTTAAAGCTTCAAGAGGTCTTAGGCAAGGAGATCCTCTTTCTCCAACCCTCTTTATCATATCAGCTGAGGTTCTTAGTAGGTCACTGAACAAATTAATTGAAAGGCATCCCGGCTATGCTAACAAGGTTCCTCAAGGTTGTCAGCCTATTTCACATCTGGCATATGCAGATGACCTTCTACTGTTTTCAAGAGGTACAAGAAGAGTAATTGACAGTTTCAAGGACGTATTAGTGAGATACATGAACTGCTCTGGGCAATTGGTAAAGCAGCAAAAAAGTGAATACTACACATCTCGAAGATCCTCTGTCACTGCAATACAGAACATATCAAATCAACTGGGATTTGGCAGGGGACATCTGCCTTTCACCTATCTGGGATGTCCATTATACTCAGGAAGACAGCCTTCTCACATATTTAATAGTCTCTTTGCCAAGATCTGTGGAAGACTAGAGGGCTGGGCAGCTTCATATCTATCACAGGGAGGAAAACTAATTCTTGTAAGGCATGTACTCTCCTCTATGCCAGTTTATCTATTGATGACCCTTGCTCCGGGGAAGAATGTATGTAGAAGGATCGAGGCTGTCTTTGCCAACTTTCTTTGGGGCACAAAGGATGGAAAGCATTTGCTGCATTGAAAAAAATGGAAGGAAATTTGCTTACCTACTGATGAAGGAGGACTTGGTATCAGAAATATCCAAGATCAGACAACAGCTCTCAGTGCCAAGCTCTGGTGGAATTGTCGTTCTGAACATCCCTCTGGGCAGTATTTATGCATAACAAATATTGCAAGGATCATGCTTTTGCAAATGTAAAAGTAAAACCCTCATACTCAGCTATCTGGAAGAGAATACGTTCAGTTAATAAGATTATGCTCTATAATGTTATCTGGAGAGTGGGTGAAGGGATGATTAGTGTATGGTGGGAGAAATGGGCTGGAGATTTTATCCTCAGCAATGCTGCTACGGTGAGATACGAAGACATCTTAGTTATGCAGATAAAACAAGACTCTACATGGTCTCTACAGGCCCTTCAAGAGCTGCTTCCAAACAATCAGCAGCAGATACAATTAATTCAAAGCTCTACACTGTATATACAGGACAAAATGATATGGCAACCTGATCCCAAAGGAGTTTTCTCTGTCAAGTCTGCGTGGAGTTTGGTTAGATCAAGAAGACAGAAACAAAAATAGTTTAGGGCTTGTTGGCACTCAGCTATTCCTCTCAAAATCAGCTTCCTGTGCTGGAAAATTGCTCATAATATCATGGCAGTGGACACTAACATTCAGAAGAAAGGAGTATACTTAGTCTCAAAGTGTCATTGCTGCTCTCTATTTCCAAAGGAGGAATCATCTAACCACTTGTTTTTTGAAGGAGAATTAGCTGTTGGTATATGGTCACACTTTGAAGGCTTATTGGATATTACAGTGGGGAATAACTCATTGGACATCAGGAAGCAAGCTTGGGCCAGTCATCAAGGTGGTAAGGAGATAAAGCTGATCATGAAAATGCTTAAAGCCATTATTTGTTGGATTATATGGAAACAGCGCTGCTCAAGTGTCTGGGAGAATGTGAAGGTTTCGATACAAGCTACAATAAGAAGCTCTGAAGATATGCTGAAAGACCTGGTGCTCATTGCTAAGATTAATTTGCCAAAATCAGCAGTGGACAAACTACTATTGGACCGGTTGAACATTATATTGATTCCAAGAGCAAACATGAGAGCTGACATCTGCAATACTTGGACTCCTCCAGAGTTAGGTTTACTAAAACAAAACATAGGATCTGTGTACTCTCTCTCTACAGGTATGGCTGGAGGTGGAATGCTGATTAGAAATAATCAAGGACAAGTGTTAGGGGCCTGCACTTGGAAGCTTCAAAGCTCTTCTCCTCTCCAAGCTTGCGCAGAAGCTATCCTCCAATCGTTGCAATACATCACCAACCTTCCATTGGAGCAAAGGCAGACATTAATTCTAGAGATACAGCTTCAACAGATTCTGAAAGTAATCAAGCAAGAGGAAGTGCCAAACTGGAGAATCACACCTCAGGTAGCAAACATTAGACATCTTTTAACTAACCTGGAACTAGGTGCTCCTAGAGTGTGCAGGAAACAGGGCAATAGAGCTGCATTTGCGCTTGCAAAGTGGGGAGTGGTATATGGGAACTGTACATTCACTGAGGAATCCCTCCCTACGGCAATCAAAACCATAACCGGAAGAGACCAAGAGCTGATACAAGAAGAACGCTAGAGACAATAGAAGGCCAATCTAGGAGAGGGAAAACTACAATGATCAAACTTCGGACAGCAATCTACGAGGGCCACCTATCGCAGGTACAATTTGTTTGGTGCTATAACTGTATTGTTCTGTGCAGGTTATTTTTATTAGTAGGTCATTTAAGAACACTCATTTCATCCAAATGTAAGGCATGTAATAAATGGGTCTTTGTGGCTCTAGAGACCGTTAGGCATTCGTTTGGGTTTTGTACGAACATTTCGGGCTCGATAGTAGCTCCTTTTTCATTAATGCGTAACTGCGTCCGAAACTAAAAGACGGGTTTTAACTAAAAAAAAAAGCAAAATGTCTTGAATCCTTCTCAAGCCAAGACAACCTTCTTGATGAGGAAGAGATATTTTCTTCCAAGATTTCCAATAAAAATTTTGTCTTGCCTCCTCTTGACCTCAAAAGAAATCAGCAAAAAAATTCTCTATTTTTCAATTATGAATTTTATAGGCATTATTGTCCTCCCACTCTTCTTTTTCCATTCAAATAATTTAATTTTATAAATTCTAAATTATATAAATATAAACTCTAAATACTACTAAAAAATAATTTAAAAATGTATTTTAAATGAATATTTTGGTACGGTTTGGGGTAGCATGTTCAAAATATCCCAACAAAATCTAATCATATTTCTTTTTTCCTTGTTGAACCAATGATGTCCAGCTATCAGGGTTTTGCCCTAAACCGTGTGATATTTCTTGATGAAAACCCCCATAAATACGACTCTCCCTTCACGAAAGGAACTCTACTCTCTTTGTAAACCCTAAAACTACCAAGAAGAATATATAAATACAACTATCCCTTCCCGAAAGAAACTCTACTTCTCCTCCTGTAAACCCTAAGACCAACGCAGAACAAGAAATGGATTCCACGGGCGACGAACAACAATCGCTTGATGACATCTTTATTCAACTTGGCCCTTTACCAATCCATCGACAAAGGTTGCCGCCGCTGCCGCTGCAAGAAGCCGATAATTGTTGGTCCATGATGCCGGAAATACCTTTCAAACACGTTAACAAGAAAGGTCACTCTCCTGTAAACCCTAAAACGAGCAAGAAGAAAGTAATGGATTCCACAGACGACTTTGATAACTTCTTTAACCAACTTGGAGAAAGCGGCCTTTTACCGATCGATCCAACGCCGCAAGGAGCCGCTAGTTGTTCCATAATTCCGGAAATACCCTTCGGACACGAGTTATGCGGTTATCCGCCGCCGTTTCCCGAAACCATCTTCGGCCGCGCTGACTATTCCGAGTTGCAACACACGGCTGACACAACTATGATGTACGAAAACCAGCCGCCGATTCAAGATTTGGACATGGTGTTGTTCCATCCCGAACAACCTTCCATGACGAACCGCCTCACCATTCCACCACCGGAGAACGACGTTGGAGTGTGTCACGGTGCCTGCGCCGATATTCCGATGGCGGAGCAATTCCCGTCGATGTTACCCTTCGAAAACGAGTTGTGTGGTTATCCGCCGCCGTTTCCCGAAACCATCTTCGGCGGCGCAGATTATTCAGAGTTCCAACATATGAGTTACAAAAAACATATGAGTTACACAATTATGATGTATGAAAACCAGCCGCCGATTCATGATTCCGACATGGCGTTGTTCCATCCCGAACAACCTTCCATGCCGTACTGCCTCACCATTCCACCACCGGAGAACGACATCGGAGTGTCTCACGGTGTCTGCGCCGATATTCCGATGGCGGAGCAATTCCCGTCGTCGGCATTACCGATCGGAGTCCGTTTTACTCCTACCGACGAGGAGCTCATTCATGTCTACTTAATGAACAAGATCAACGGCAGAATGTCATGCGAAATCATCATCCCAACGGTGGATGTATACGAAAAGGGACCCGAGAATCTTACCACCGACAATCCCGCCGCCGCCGCCGGCGAGAACGAGTGGTATTTTTTTACATCCCTTGAGAAAAAGTATATGAATGGGAAAAGACCGAAGAGAGACGCCGGAGCAGGGTATTGGAAAGCCACCAACACCGAGTTGAAGATTGAATATGAAGGTGGAGTGATTGGGTCTCGTAGGAATCTGAAATATTATATGGGAGAACACAAAAATGGGATCAAAACAGATTGGCTCATGCATGAATACAGAGCTGACGAGAGGTTCATTCCACAGCAGCAAAAAAGATGCAGCTTCAACTCCATGGTCCTGGATGAAATCGTACTCTGCAAGATATACCGGGCAAATTTCAAGCGTCGGGAGAGGATGAATTGCAGGGAATCCCAGTTTAATTTAATCCCCAGTTGTTGCTGGATGTATGGGAACGAGGATGAGATGTTGCCAATACCGAGATTTCCAGTTGGGTTTTACTTTAAGCCGACGGAGGATGAGATGATTATCTGCTACTTGAGAGTGAAGATCAACAATCCGTACCTGATTTGCAGTATTGTACCGACGGTGAATCTGTACGCTGGCTCGCCGGAATATGTTACGAGAGAGGTGTATGGTGAGGTTGAGAGCAACAACTGGTACTTTTTTACGGTAAGGGAGAGGAAATATGGCAACGGGAGTAGGCCAAGAAGAGATACCGGAGTAGGATTCTGGAAAGCTACCAGCGTTGATAAAGTGGTTATAGACGGCGGTGACGGGGAAGTGATCGGCGGTCGGAAGGACTTGACGTACTACCATGGAAGTTATCAAGATGGAAAGAAGACGCAGTGGTTAATGCACGAGTATACAGCACACAAGTCTCTGGTTACAAAGGGAGACGACCAGAAACAGAGCAAGAAAGCATTCAGTAAATATGCGCTTTGCAAGATATACAAATCAAACTACAAGTGCAAAACTGACGAGTAAAAGTGACCACGAGATATCAAGTACCTGATTGTTGGTGTAACTCACTTAACCAAGTTTTGTAACAATATGGAAATTTGTTCCATTTATCGTGTATAATAACACTTTGTAGAGGAGAGATTATTTGGCCTAATAGTTGATTTTGGACAAATGTGTTCATACATTGCTATCCTAGTTTTTTTAATAAAATAAATCAGAGCCTGACTCAAAGTAGAAGAGAAAATTGGGTCATGAATTTTTTTTCTTTTTTGTTTGGGAAAGAAAATTCAGCCATGACGACGAAAATCGATATCCCCAGATTTGATGGAAAAATCAGTTTCTCTATTTGGCAGATTCAGATGCAAGCAGTCCTTACACAACTTGGTGTTCGAAAGGCTTTGAAACCTAAGCCTGAAAAAATGACTGATGAACAGTGGGACGATCTTGATGAAAATGCATTGTCCGCCTTGCAACTCAGTTTGTCATCAGATGTTCTGTGTGAAGTTATGTACGCAAAATCTGCCGCAAAATTGTGGAGAAAATTGGAGGAGCTTTATATGACCAAGAGTCTCGCAAATAAGCTTCGCCTCAAGGAGCGTCTGTATACAATTCGTATGGCGGAAGGTACATCTATTCAGTCACATCTTAATGAATTTAATTTTATTTGCGTGGATCTTGAGAGACTTGATGTGATAATTGAGGATGAAGATAAGGTTATTTTGTTGATTGTTTCTTTGTCTGTTTCCTTTAAGCATTTTAAGGAAATTATGCTTTGTGGCAATCATACTACACTCACCTTTGAGAATGTTAAGTCAAAATTACTATCCAATGAGAAATTTTATGTTGATTCTCGTTCTGATTCTAAGGGTGAGGGGTTGATTGTTCGAGGTAGAACTCAGCACACAGGCAGTTCTCGTGGACAAAAATCTAGGTCTAAATCTAGAGGTCCTAAATTCAACATTTTTTGTCGTTATTGCAAAACTAATAATCATGATATCTCTCAGTGTTTCAAATTGAAAAATAAGGATGAACGGAAGAAGAATAGGAAATTGGGCAAATCTTCTGCTAAGGCTAGTGTTGTTGAAGATTTCGATAGTGGAGAAGCACTTAAGGTCACCTCTAATGTTGAAAAGCGTATCTCTTGTATTCTTGCTTCAGCTTGCTCTTTTCATATTTGTTCACATGGAGAGTTGCTTTCAGATTATTCTACTATTGCTGATGATAATGTTAATATTGGTGATGAATCTCCACTTGAAATTGTTGGAATTTGTTCTATTCAAATTAGAGTTAATGATGGCAATTTTAAGACCCTTACTAATATTCGCCATGTTCATAGAATAAAAAGAAATCTGATTTCTTTGGGCACCTTAGAAGTTATGAGATTTAAATTCTCTGTTGCTGATGGTATTCTTAAGGTTTCTCAAGGCAACCGTGTTGTGTTAAAGGTCAACCGTATGAATAATCTTTATTATCTGCAAGGTTCCACAGTTATAGGTACTGCAGCTGTTTCGATTGCATCACACACTTCTAATACCAATCTTTGACATAGGCGCT
>JAOYMZ010004638.1:0-23484 GCA_025802335.1 Pinguicula primuliflora | reverse complement strand
TCAGAAATTATACAACTAGGTCTGTCTTTGGTCACGTGTAGTGCCAATCTATCTAAAAACTAATACCACGCAACCTCACTCTCTTCGTCGACCCATGCAAATACGAGGGGCAAAATATTTCCATTAACATCTTGTGTTACCTTAATGAGTAACTTTTGCTTGAAAGGACAATAGAGATGCGTACCGTCGACAGAAATGACCGTCCTACAATGTTGGTAACCAGTAATGTACGGCTCAAATGTCCAAAATACATAGATTAGCTCATTTTCCGTAGGAATATCTGTATCCCTTAGAGCCCAGTCGACAACGTTTGTAGGGTTCCATTGCTTTAATGCTACTAGGTATGTGGGCAAACTTCTGACGTCAGACATCAATGTTCCGTGCACCATCTTAATTACTCGCTGTAGGGCAAATCAAGCTTTTGAATACTTGACTTCAAAATCGTACTTAAATTGTATCATTAGTTGCACATATTGTACCGTAATGGCTAAAATATCAAACTAAGTAGTGTTAAAATATAATAAACTACTAGTATGTTAATGAATAATAAATATAACTAGTGGGTATCTGTATCAATGGTTATTAATCCAACCAATTCTCAAGCGATCATGCTCTTCGTTAGATTGTGATGATACTTGCTAACCGTACTAGCTTCGCACGTGTGGGAGTAGCCCATTTTGATGATTTCTCACTTGCATCCATTTGGTCCGAAACGTGCGCTGAGATTCCACACGCAAGAGGTCTTCTCGAAGTGTTTGCACTGCAGTAACAACCTTTTTATATCACTTTTGTACACACAATATTCTCTTTTTGCATGTACAACATGATATTGCTCTACGGCCCGCTGCAAACGTGATTTGTCTTTGAATAATTGACCGACCTCGAGCATACTGATGTCGTCGTCGAAACGACTTGTGCTCATAGAAGGGGGGATATCCATAGAATTTCCCAGTTGGGAATATGCATCATAATGTCACTCGGCAGGTCCACCATCTAATGGTGTAGGGTATATCTAATCGACCCGAGGTCTTTGGCGGATCGTACGGATCGGATGCATATCCTCACAATCATCTTCACTATCAAGTTCAAAATTAAGAATCTCACCTCATACTGCCCCTGCGGAATCAGCTTGCGGATCTGTCAAAATCTCAATGGCTTCAGATGGTGGCATGGTGGATCAAATACTACATGGTGGTTCTCACCCTCCATCTATACTCATTTGGTGTTGATCGTCGTCCTGGATGGGTGGAAAATTCAAATTCCATTGGCCAGACGAACCGCTACTAGCGTAGAATTCAAAACTGTAATATTTGTTCATTGTCGAATATTTATTGTGTTGGAGGTAGGAATGTGAAATTTGATGTTGAATTTATACGATACATCCCGGACATCGAAAAATCGGACCTTTGTCCCATCCCGACCTTCATAAAGCCGGAATTTGTCTTCCCGCCAAATGTTCCCGGGGTTCCGAACGACGAGATTTTTTCCCGTCAAAGTGTTCAAATTCCGTACTTTCGAAATCCGAGACACGTTAATCATGTAGATTAATCATGTTAATAATGTCCGTTTTTCGAAAGCTCAAAATTAATTATTTTCCATCTTTCTAACTTCGGGCGTTAGTCCCGATCTTATCAAAACCAACCGCGCGGCGGACGGTAACAAATTTAAAAAATGGAGAAAATTTGCTGCAAGAAAAAAAAATTTGCCTTATTAATTCCTGTCCTAAATCTTGAATCCAATCCCCCTCCTTTTCCGAATGGAGAGCCCAAAGCATGAAGCGCAAGACGACGAGCAAATCGTCACTCCATGGGAAGTGGCTGCTGAGAAGGGCGGAAAAATTGACTACGATAAGCTTGTAGATAAATTTGGTTGCCAGCGTCTGGACCAATCCATCGTCGATAGGGTTGCCCGTCTCACCGGCCGGCCGCCCCACGTTTTTCTCCGTCGGGGAGTCTTCTTCGCCCACAGAGACTTGAATGAAATCCTCGATTCCTATGAAAAGGGGGAGAGATTTTATCTCTATACGGGCCGAGGGCCCTCATCGGAGGCCTTGCATTTGGGACATCTCGTGCCCTTTATGTTCACCAAGTAATGGGGGTTTCGAAATCTATTGGTTCTGTTCTGTTATCATTTGTTATGGATAATTGATCATTTATTGGCTCTGTTCGAGAAGGTGCTATCCCACCTCGGCGCTGGTCCGAATTTTGGCTTAGGCTGTTTATATGCTAACTCTTGACGGTTCCGAGTATTGCACAGCGCTTTCTAGAACAATGCTTATTGCTATAATAGCTGGTTACATAGAGTTATGCTAATTTAATTGGAACGACAAAATGTGTACTCTGTTCCTTTAATGATTGGTTAGTGATAATCTTCATGACGGTGAAAATGCCTCTGGTTCCAGATATCTTCAAGATGCATTTAAGGTCCCGCTTGTCATACAATTGACTGATGATGAGAAGTGCATGTGGAAGAATTTGACCGTGGAGGAAAGCCAGAGGCTTGCTCGAGAAAATGCTAAAGATATCATTGCCTGCGGCTTTGACATTTCAAGGACGTTTATTTTCTCCGATTTTGATTATGTTGGAGGGTGAGCAGCTATCCATTGTTCTAGTTTGCTTTTTAATCTATAGCTTTCCTTTTCATTATCAAAGATAGTCAATAGCTATCATGTTATAACTCAATGGGTTGGCCTAGTGGTGGAGCACTTGAATCTAAGACTCTAAAAGAGTGGGTGGTTCAATTCCCACTAGGTCTAGGTGTAAACAATTCTTCGGGGTCACCAGTCACCACGGCGGGCTAAGGCCCCGGTGGGGTCACTTTGCATGTGATTAGTCTGGTCCAAAAAGGACCATGATTATTAAAAAAAAGTAGCTATACTGTTATACTATCACATTCTAGTTGCATATTAATGGAAGATAGACCATGTTATCTTCACCTATGGTATTTGTGTTTGATAAATGATATGCTTCGTGAATTTTCGTGTACTTTTGATGAATTCCCAGTGTATCAACGAGCATTTGCATTGTTCTTTCTATTGGTTATTCATTATTAACCGAATGCTAGATGTTTTTAATGTTGGTTCTATATACCTATCTTGGTTGAAGAATATTATCTTATTTTTGCTAATTTCGTGCTTAATATGAATTTACTCGGCAGATCCTTCTATAAAAATATGGTGAGGATTGCCAAATGTGTTACATACAATAAGGTAATTAGTAATATGAAAAATCTGATTTGATAAGCTACTCCCTTGCTTCTTCTTTTTTTGATTCAGTTAGCAGTATACGTTATCTGCCAAAATGATGTCCAATTATTATTTCAGGTGGTTGGGATATTTGGTTTCAGTGGAGAAGATCACATCGGAAAAGTTAGTTTCCCACCTATTCAGGTAGTATACATCACCTTTTGTTTGAGTGCCAATGCTTGGATATCTTGGTGTCTTGTGTCACTTTAATAGCTCATGTTATGCTTATCTGCTTCTCCTTCCATATTTTTTTCTGCATTTGTTATGATTGTGGATGCTGGTTTTTGTACAATAGTTGTAGTGTAGGTTATGTGTTGAAGTATAGTTTTTTGATTATACAAGTCGGACAGAAACTCCATACTATTGCTTTTGGTTGTATTAGAAGAGCAAGTTCTTCTATATTGGCATAAAGGAATATGATGTGCATTTTATTCTTATTTTATTTTTTTGCCCAAAACAATTACGTAGTAAATATTACATTGAGTATGTTTCAACCAATGGCGAAGCCAGGGGGCAAGAGGGGGCACCTTCCCCCCTTAAAAAACCTCCCAAAAAATAAAAATTACAAAAATATTATATTTTAATTAATTAAAAACATTATTTTAATTAATAAAATATAATATATTTTAATTAAAATATATTAATACATAAAGAAACGTCTTTCCTATTCCTTGAAGTTGAAATCCTTCTATGCTAACCGAGTCTGCATGACTTCCTGTTGTATATAGAGAACATAATTTTTTTCCCTTACATCAATTGCCATACATAATATCTGGTATATTTTGTTGTTCTATAAAATATTCATGACTTCGATTCAATTATATAATTTTGTTGGCATTGAATTATTTTGTTGACATTGAATAGTATGCATGAAACCTTTTTGTGTCATAGTAGCAACTCTCGAGAGTTGCTTGTTGTAGCTTGTTCAACACCAATTCTCGTGTTGCTAAATTTTGTCAAATCTCGACTCCGAAACAGAACGGCGGATAGTTGGTTAACTACTTGTTTAGTTACTTTTATCGAAAATAATATTTTGGGTAAGTTAACAATGATGTTATTATGCAATTGTATCAGACTATGAGCCAGCCACCATATTAAAAAAAATGCATAATATGAAATTTGGGTATCGTGGCCAAAAAAATGTTTCGCGCCCCACGAAAAACCGAAAAATATAGAAAAATATCTTGTAATGTTCTAACTAAAAAACACCTAGTAACGTACTACCCGTTAATGAACCTATAATTGATCAAAAATCCTAATGGTTTGGATTATATGTGAATAACTTCTACTCATCCAAACCAAGTGAAAGAGGGTAAACTGTTCAGCCTTCTTAAAACCTTTTCTGACAAACCTTTGAAAGAGGAAAATTCGGTAAAAGGAAAGAGCGTGACACCTAGCTTACCTCTTTGTACAATAGGTGAGTGCATGCCTACCCATCCTCGTGTTCATGCCTAAGTGAATCTAAATCCAGCATGAGAACCAATATCCTTCTTGTTCTACATTTCTTGAGAGGAAACATCTGTTACTTGAAAAAACTTGAATGCTTGTGGCTGTGAAGACAAACATCTAGTTTGAGTCTTTGGTCAGTCATGCCGAACCATTTCTTTGGGAGGTAATAATCCTAGCGAAGCCTGCAAAAAGCAAAGTTAACTATATTGGTATTAGATCTGCATTTTATATTCTTTTAGATGTATCGCATGTTTCTGAAAATAAAGGTAATCATTAATTTACTAAGACTTCAATTTCATTCTCCCTAAATGTTTATGACCTCTTGATTTTGCTAAATTTTTCTGATAAAGAATTAAAGAATGTGCCTGCGCCCACATGTCTAGTTGTATTTTCTGCTTGAAATATTATCTTGTTCTTTTATTCGTCCGTTCAATTCTCCCTTTACTATTCAGTTATTCCCTTGCTTTAGGCAGCTCCATCTTTCCCGAGTTCGTTTCCACATCTATTCTCAGGGAAAGATAGTCTACGTTGCTTGATTCCTTGTGCAATTGACCAGGTAATTTCTCTCTCACATACATTTATGTGTTCTTTTTAAATGAGAAGACCCCTGATGTTATCTGTAAAATTTAACCTTAAAGTTGACAGCCATCATTGCTAATTGACCAGGATTTACATGCTCTAATGCTGTGTGATGCTTAACCTGTATTGGACGAGTTTGTGTGATGTTTTACTTATGTTGGAGCAGTTTGTTTCAGGATCCTTACTTCCGAATGACACGAGATGTTGCCCCTAGAATAGGTTATCACAAGCCTGCGTTAATTGAGTCATTGTTTTTTCCGGCTCTTCAGGTTCTTTCTCTTTTTTCATCTCTTTTTATTTGGTGTTGATTTGTTTTGCTCTTCTGATGGACGATAAGCTTTCAAAATGACAATGCTATTAGGCCTATGCGTGTCTATTGTAACTGCAAACTTCTTACATGGTAACTTTTTCGTTTCAACTTGCACTGATTCCAATACACTCTTCTCTTTTTTCAACCAATCAAGATGGGGGAGAAACTTCCAATTGAAGAATAATATGCTTTAGCGCCTAAAGTGAACTAATGCGTCTGAAGTTGTATATATCGATTCGCAAGTAACACGTGACACTGCTACATTTATATATTTCAAGGGCAGGAGGGCAATGTTCCTGTTCACCTATACCACTTTTCGTTTTCTTATCGTTTGGAATTTTGCTTTTACCGTCTTCAAGTCCTCGATTGTCAACAAATCCATGTGTAACATATATTTTTGTGGAATCGAACTTGCAGGGAGAGACCGGAAAAATGTCGGCCAGTGACCCCAATTCCGCTATATACGTTACTGATACGGCTAAGGACATAAAAAACAAGGTCAAATTGAGTAGCCTTGTGAAAAAAAGACGTATCTTTGAATGATGGAGCTATCCTTTTTTCACTCTCTTATCTCTGATTATAGATATTTGTTTCCTACAGATAAACAGATACGCGTTCTCTGGGGGGCAGGATTCTGTAGAGAAACACCGGAAGTATGGAGCAAACCTTGAGGTACTATTTATCCATAGCGAATATCAACTTGACACTGTAAACTTGATGCAAATCCGATCACCTCTCTTCTCTACCTGCATTCTATAAACTATTCAGGTAGATATACCAATCAAATATCTTGGCTTCTTCTTGGAGGATGATCAAGAACTTGAACACATCAGAATAGTAAGTACTTATGTTTAAATTTATTCTTATGGGTGCATGCCAGTGCTCGTGTATGCGTGTCTTTTTCATCTGTTGATCGTTATTATATGTCGAACAGGAATACGGTGCTGGCCGTATGCTAACTGGTGAAGTAAAAAAGAGGCTTATTGAAGTTCTAATCGAGCTTGTCGAAAGACACCGTAGGGCAAGAGCAGCTGTCACTGATGAGGTAAACTATGTAATTCTGTCGTAGTTATCATTGGAAGTTCTTTTTAAAAAACTTACACTTAATATTTAGTTCATCATCTCTTCTAAGTTCATTGCGACGATGATTTCCTAGATTATGTAGACATTACATATACAAATATCATATAAGAAGTTAGTTACCATTGCTGAAATTTGAATTTTATGGATTCTTGCAGATGGTCGATGCATTCATGGCAGTACGACCACTTCCTAATATGTTTAGTTGAACTGGTAATTCTTTTTTCACAAATTTCTTGAGATGGAAAGATTTCTTGACATGCCAAGTATATTTTTTTATTGTGCACGCGATAGTGTCTCTTTAAACATATCCTTTTCAACTTTGTACGAAATTATCCCTCATGATCATTGAGTTGGCTTATAGACCCGAGTCAGTATGTTACTTTTTCCGAAATGACTCAAAGAAAACCCTTAAAACATTCAATGCCAAAACGGCAAAACCACACGTGAATGCTCATGACTCTTGTGTCTCTCATTAGTCATTAGCCACGCAGCTGCCCATTTCTTTTCATACCACATCTCCATGGACCACTCCAGGATCTTAGGTTCATATTCTTATATCCTTTATTAGCTGAAGCCTTGTACTTCTTCCAATTCTCTAACACCATTTTAATATCGCGGATCTTGTTTTCCAGTACGATGCAGCAATTAGCATGCATTGTAACCACAAGATCAAGATCCTTGCTGGGTTGACAAAACCCACCAAAGTAGGCTGTATTCAAGAATCGGATCTGTAATCCGGTTTGAGCAATGAACGGGTTGAACTTGATTAAGTTGAACACATCCTGATCATGTTTCCTTGGGAAATAGTCTCTTGCATTGTACCAGAATTTGTAGAACTGGATAGTTCGGCTGTTGGACTTGACATAGGTGAAACCTCCATTGGGTAAATTGTTCAAATCTGTAGAGTTGAACTTGTAAAGATCGCAGGCAATTTGGAAGTCACCTTCAGAATGGAATCTGGGAAATGGATTTCTCAACCACATCACATCTGCATCCTGAAAATCCACTCATTTCAGATACACTTTCTCATCTCAAAACCAAAAAAGTGATGAAAATGTGCTTCTGATGATCTAGTGGTTCATGGTTGTAAGGGTGTGTTTGAGGGAAGAGGGGATTATGGGGTGAGTTCCTCATTGCATAGTGTACAGTGCCCTCGTGGTACCGTGGGATTGACCGGTCAGCCGGCCCGTGCAAAGGTGTTAAACACCGACCCACCTGCATAGTGTGCGGTGAGGCGCACACACCCCAGATTCGTGTTCGAGGGTTTTATTTCATTAGTTCATCATGAGTTCGAGTAGTGGTATTTACCGTGAATATGAAGTCGTACCCCATCTCAAGAACAGAATGCAGAAAATGGATCCTTGTCCACATCATCTTGAGATAGTCTGGGCTCATGAAATGTGCTTGTTCTGAAAAATCTACACCTGTGAGCTTGAAACAGTGAATATCTGCTACTTCCATACAACGTGAATATGCTTTCTGATCCAGAGCTACTACAATCAGATGTTTGAGCAGATTCTGTGTTTGATTCCCAATTCTGAAACTCTGCAAGAAGTGATCGAATATGGAACCTGGTTTGGTCCATGCTGCATTCAATGTAGTTATGATGACAGTTTTATGATCCTTCATGGCTGCTCTTCTTAATGTGTTCTCCAGGATATTCTCATCTTTTACCTGATCCAAATGGGGAAAAGATGGAGAGCATGGCATTTGTTTTGATTCTCCGTTGTTCCGTGAAAAGGAGTAAGATCTGAGTATAAGCTGAGTAGGGTAATCGGATGCATTGAGAAAGATGCATGCAAGGGCCACCAGTGTGAAAACCGCCGTGGTTTTGACAAGTGAGTGGGAGGAACGGCCACGGTGGCTGCCGCCGGACCTGTTGAGTAAGTTTCTGTCACAGGGGACTTTGGAAAACACATTTCCATAATCCATTTTCTTCTCCCTCTCGTTTCTGTGATGTGGGATGGGGAGGAGTTTGGTGTTTATGTATAATAATAAGTGAAAACGGTGGAGGCGTTAGGAGGAGGATAACGGATCTTTGGTATCTTTTGTTACTAGAAAGGGGGAGAAAGAGGCTTTTTGAGTTATTATGCGTTACTTGTTTGTGATGGTAGAAATAGTAGTTATATGATATGCTAATCAATGTCGAGTGGTTTGATTATATATTACAAATAAACCGAAATTTTCCTATGCAAACCAGTTGCGTGTTGGATAACTCATTACGGGTGATTTGCTTGGATTCCGTTAATAATCCCGAGTATAGGTAGGCGAAGGAATGTCTTCAATGTTCATGAATCTGATCGAGAGTTAGGTCGATGGCCGATAATGTGCGACTTGGAGATGGTAGAGGCGACTACGTTTGGTTAGGAGAAGAGACCGACTACGTTTGATTCATTTTAATTGTTGTTTGATCTGGATCATCGAATTTTAAATTGACGGCTCAAACCACATAGTCCAACAAGCAGCAAAATATATGACAAGTGAACTCTAGTTTTGAATCAATCACGTGAATAAGTGAAGAATACAGATTCACCACCGTTTACAAAAAAACAAAAAGTCTCTTCATCGAGCAAATTGGCATGTTTTAGCGCCTAATTAGGCAATTTATATGAGTCTAGGTGATCTGTGACGGTTAGAACATTATTGAGATATCAAAACAAAGCTATAACATACGGCACTGTCAAAAACATTTTTTTTTTCACAAATTTAGAGAAAAATTTAGAGAAAAATTACCCAAAAATTATTAGATCGTTCTGAATTCTAATCCTGCCCGTTCATTGTTGATCCGAAAGTTAGGATCAACCACATTTAAAAACTAAGTGATCCACTTCTGGCGCCAGATCTAACAAATGGATAGCCCATATTAGAATTCGGGACATAACGACACTTATCCGAAATATAACTTTCGGAATTAGAAAATTTTCGGTATAATATGTGCACAAAGATAGTCAATTGTAGGAGCAAAGATATAAGAGCATCATACGTGTTCTTGAGGGTAACCAGAGCAGCATTCAAGCCTTCTATTCATACATAACAAGTGAACTCAGTTGTGGAATTCTGGGTGACTAACAGCTTTGCAGGCTACTTACCTTGTTGATTAATGCATAAACAACCTAACCAAATCAAGTTGACAGCAGAGCAAGACGAGTTAGACGATACAGAACGAGCCTCACGGGCATAACTCGCACAAAGTTCAAACATACAGAAACAGAATTACATAACAGGATAAAGAGGTTCACATGTTTGTCGAACAGATCACGGGGGCTCTCATAACATCGAAGTCACAAGCCATGTTCAACTGTGATGGTGAAACCAAAACCACTTGTCAGACGGTTATTTATGTAAACCGGTACTAATGCAACACTCACGATTCATTTGATACGGGTACATAATAATATAAGTCATGCAAACGGCTAAGAAATTGAAGTTGAAAGCTAGAAGAAGTTCTTCCAAGAGTATTCATCAAGATTATCTATCCGTAACTGAGGCTAAAACAGCGTATATATTGTGCGTTTTAATGAATGGGTAGAACATACCATACTGTCTCCAGCTAGAGGGAACTTGACATTTAATACCGGTGTCGAGATCTCCTATCATCATCATCATCATTGTACCTTCTTCCACTAGAACGTCCATCATCATCCCTACCCCTCCTCTTGGAAGCATATTCTCCATCTCTATCATCTTTGTCAGCATGTTTCTCTTCCTCCCTTCCACGTCCTCCTCCCTGTTGTTCATGCTTTCTTCCATAACGATCTTCTACATCACCCCTTTCTCGTCTGCTACCCCCACGTGTTTCACGGTCTCGATTATCTCTTGTATTCTCGTTTCGTAAATCAATCCTACCATGACTTGCATCCCAACGATCTCCATCGGCAATGGTACGCTCGGCATGTCTGATTGGCATATATTCTTTTTTATCATCCTCGCTTTCTCTATCCAAAGCACGCTCAGTTTCTTTTGTTGAATACTTCCTTCTTGACTTCCCTTGAGGCTCTTCATCCCTATTTTCATCATCTGCCTTCCTCTTACTCTTTGGCATATCTTCATTTCTACCATACCCATCTTCCTTCGGCTTAATTAGTCGCCCTAATTTCATTAGGGCATCGAATTCCCCTCCCTTATTCATCTCTTTCTCCCGATCATCATTTGCATATGAACGTTTATCTCCGCCTCTGCTAGCTGAATCATCAGCACGTCCACCTCTATTACCATAAAAATCATCCTTAGAGTCATATAGATGTCGCTTGCTCCTTGAGACTTCTTCGCCAGTTTGAGTCTTATTTTTTGGGCTTCCATCAGAACTGTGGTTGCCATCATAGGAAACTTCCCTAGTCTTGGGGTCATCTCCGAAACCACGTTTGCCCTCAACTATCTTATGTTCATCCGTATCACGTTTGTTCTTGACTTTCAAGATATCATCATCAGAATCATATCGATGTTGCTTGCTCCTTGAAGCTTCTTTGCCTCTTTGGGTCTTTTTTTTGGGATTTCCCTCAGAACTGTAGCTTTCATCAGAGACAACTTCCTTAGTCTTCCCACCATGCTTTCCTTTCTGATTTTCTCTGAAATCATCATCATCAGAAATGAGCTTGCTCTTGGTTTTCTTGTTTTCAATAACACGATCTTCATTAGAAATGTCATCATCATAACCATCATGCTTACTCTTGGAAGGCATCCTCGATTTACTCTTTGTACTTTTTCTGCTTCCACCATGTCTGTTCTCCTCATGAGAATCATCATGCCTACGGCTTACCTTGTATTTCTTTACCGAATCTGAATCTGAGACAGAATCGGAATCTGAAGAGTACCTACGCCTCACAACTCTTTTATGCCTCCGGGATGACTCTTTTCCTCTTCTCCTACGATCATTACCTGATCCATCAGATGAGGAATCGTCCAGGTCGCTCTCTTCTCTCTTGCTGTGGCGCTTTCTTTCTTTCTTTGCAACCAAATCCTCATCCGCATCCCGTCCACCTCTGCCATCTTTTCCATGCTGCTTCTGTCGGTCAGGAGCAGACTTTTTGGTAACATTTCTTAGTTCACCTTCATCAGAGCCATCCTCAAAATCTGGCATCTCAGTGTCACGACCGTTCTTTTCCTTGTCAACTCCTGATTCTACCTGTATCCCAAGAGCAGCTTTCAGCTTCTCCATCTGCCTTTCCTTCAACGCTGCTATCTGATGGGTCTGTGTCTCTGAAACCCTAATCACCCACAGAATTTTTTCATCATTAAAACACACACATGATCATAATAAAAATATCCATCTCATCCAATTCTGAATTGCTTAAATCAACTATGGTCAATTATAACTGTACTAGCAAAAAATTAAACATGCGAATCAAATCTACAAGTTGCAATCACTACAGGAACACATAATGATGAGCAAACAGTTAAAAGACTTGACTCAATCCTACAGGAAGCAATCACAAAGCGAACACGATGTTAAGCAAACAATTAGAGATGTCAATTAGATATACAAGATTTAATCACCACGAGAGCAAATTTGACAAGCATTTTGCTGAATATTCGTCTTCGGTTCTTCATAGTGAAAAGAATAAAATCACTTCCATTCTAGAAAATGTCATAGGTGCAAACAGACACAAAGGCCTATTAGAACATAATATGAGAATCGTGCACAAACAAATTGTAAGAAGAGGAAACCAATTGATAGAGTTTTGCAACGCTTCGAGGTAAATCTAAACATGCATCACTGGCTGATAGTATAGATATTATAGAGCTAGTAAAGACATTCAACACTTGTGCATAATCTTTTTCATCTCTGATAAACCCACGAATTCAACATGCACGGCAAAGGCAATAAGCATAACAAACTTTAAAAGTTTGCTTACTTCTCCGAGAAGACGGTATCAGTATTTTTAGTTTCCTCATTCTCCTTGGCTTCAAGTGATTTCCTCGCCTCATCAAGCTTCTCAGCAATCTCCGCTTCTGTATACCCCTGATCGACCAAGTTCTCCTCCAACACAAGAAGCTTCAGTTCAATTTGGCGTTTGCGATCGTGCTCCAGAATCTCCTTGTTAGGTTTCCGAGAGATGCCGGCGGTTCCTTGACCCGACTGGAATCCTTTACTTGAATCATTGGGCACCGTATTTGCCTTCGGCCTCACGAGGAACTTATTCGCCTGAATGTAACCGTTGGTGCCGGAACCACGAGGCGTCTGCAACCCTATACCGTTATACATTATGACAAATCAAATCACAAAAGAAGTTTTGAAAATCCTTCTGCTCCGGCCTCGAAATTCAGGTTTCACTTCTGCGGTTCTACGGCGGCTCCGGCGGCTCCGGCGCCACTTGTTAACCCGAACGAGAACCGTGTTTGGGTAAGAAGGTCGGCGAAGGCCTGGGTGGGCGTTTGATTGATTTTTTCTGAGAATCATTTTTATATAATTTCGAAAAATCAAATTATTTTCTTCTTAATTTTAAAGTTTTTATTTATGTTACTCTCCTAGAGAAGAGAATAGGGAAGCAGATATGTATGCAAAGCTAAGCTTATCGTTACAAGATTCGAAAATTCGAATCTTCTCAGCAAGAAGGGATGAAGGTAGTACTGCACCTCCTCTTCATTTGGCAGCAGGAGCTCATCTGGCTGATAGGGAATGGGAAAAACAAATCAAGAAGTTCTTATTTGATCCCCCTGAAAACCTATGTACATCGTTTTGAACTGATATCTTTGGTTGATATAGCCTCCCTTGTATTCAAAAAAAAAAAGTTTTATTTATGATCTAAAATCTAAATTGCTTTCTATAAAACTTATATAAATTTGACAAAAAGTGCATCACGGTGATTAGTTTGAACAAAAATTTTTATACTCCAATCTAATGGGGATCAGATTAATGATGCTTAGGTTCAAAATTCATATTATTGTCGGATTCAAATCATTTGATACGGATCCGACAATCACAATTAAAATTCTGCACCTAATCATTGTTAATCAGTCATACGTTCTCAAGGAGAAAAAATTTTTAGAGTGAACTTCCATTTATCATACCATTATTTAGGATACCTAATAAACATAAATATGTTTTATTTTACAACAATTATAAACACCGCTAAAAAATGAATGAATATAAATAGTAAAAACTTTAGAACATATGATAATAGGAAAATCTTCATGTGTACAATCTTCGCGTGTACAATTTGTGTGTAATACCATCCGTTTTCGAAATTGGTTGCACTATTGAAAAATTTATATATTGTAGATGAAAATTCTCATGCTTTGGTCCGGTTTCAACGAATTTATCACCGTTTAATTTAGTTTCACATTTTTCCCTTAAGTTAAGTAGTCCTAAATATGGTTTTAGAAATTTCCGGCGACGAAATCACCGAAAACCGAACCAAAGCATGAGAATTTTCATCTACAATGTATAAGCTTTCCAATAATTCGAGCAATTTCGAAAACGGATAGTGCGATACACAAATTATACACGAATTGTACACGCAAAAATTGTACACATACAATAAACAGGATGAACTGATGGAGATCACATATACTTCCCTTTTGCACGTCATATAACTTCGTAAAATCTATAATACCAATATTAACGATTTATTATTATCCGTCTGCAAGGTTCCCAAAAAGGTGCTGGAGAAAATGATGCATCTCATCTCATGAGTAACTTCTTATCGAGGAAGCCCACACA
This sequence comes from Pinguicula primuliflora, assembly GCA_025802335.1. Lineage (NCBI taxonomy): Eukaryota > Viridiplantae > Streptophyta > Magnoliopsida > Lamiales > Lentibulariaceae > Pinguicula > Pinguicula primuliflora. Next base: position 9,159 of record JAOYMZ010004638.1, on the reverse strand, counting down.
CACAACCCTCCGAATCATTAGATCAAATGGGAAAATCCAAGTGAATAAATGAGACTTGGGATCTCTAATCGAGAAAATGTTCGCCTCGACGGACCCTGACTCAGTGCTTTCTGCCAAAATCTCGTTACAAACTTGAAAGTTGGTATTAGCGATTCTCATTCCCATCTGAGTAACATATGTATGATAGTTGTGCAAATACACCAAGCCCACCTCTCTATCAACAATCACTGCCATATATCTCGAATGTATAATGTGTATGCTCCGGGATCGACTAGAAATAGAATACAACAAACACTGCCATTCCAAGCCTAGATCTATCTATATTGATGATGCAACAAAACCAAGAGTACGAGAGCCTACAGACCCACCCAGTATGAGCGGCCATTCGTGTTGTGCATTGGCGAAGTAGATGGAGAGGTCAAGCACCACTCGTACCATACCTATAATAAGACATTCGACGAAAACAAATGTGTAACTGTAAGTGCAGCTCAAACTAGATGATTTATTAGTGCATTCGTTGAAGCCCTATTGAAAGATGGTAAAGGTCATACTTCTAATTTATATAAAAGTCATAAATTACACTCGCATCAAATCTATGGTGCTGATGGATGGATGATTATGAAACGATGTCATCGCGGTAGAGCAAGCTAATATGAACTGCCATCCCGGTAGAGCAAGCTAATATGAACTGCCATCCCGGTAGAGCAAGCTAATATTAACCGCAATCCCGGTATAGTAAGATAATATTAATTGTCATCGCGGTAAGAGTAAGATACCTTGGTGGAACCAGAACAACGCCAAAAATGAACTTCTAAGGGGGTGCCCGATTTAACATATACTGGCGTCCTCAGTGGAAAAAATATTGAGAACCTGTTCAAAGAAGGGGTCAAGTCACTTCAAAAGAGCTACAATTTGAAAAAAAAAAAGATTACGAGCAACTTTCTCGGGTTCTATTTTCCATCCGTAAAAAGGCTGAATGATTTTTTTGGGTAACCTATGGGTATCTAAGTCCTTCGGACCTTCCTAGTCCCTTACGAGTTCATACACGGCGATCCCCACGAACGAACCGGTTGAATTAGGGTCAAAGCCCTAGGCCGTGGCCCAAATGAGTTGTTTTTGTCCCCAGTGGGATTTGAACCTGAACTCCACCACTAGGACAACCCACTTGGGTAAAAAAGCTGAATGATAGTTCAGAGTAGATGACAAATTGTTTTGAGGACCGTACCAGCTAAACATATTTGGAGTAGCTGTTGATGGTTCGATACCAAGATGCACATCTTTGTAAAGTGTTGCATCGAAGTAGCCAGCAAATCCTGATGATGAAAGCAGAAAAAGAAAACAAAGCAGGCAGCTTTAGGGAACGCTATAGAAACAGCAACTAGATGCCTAAACTGAAAAAAAAAAGTTCTGTAGACTGTAGAGAAGCAAATTATTAATCTATATCTTGGCTTATTTTCAAATAAACACAAATCAGAACTTGCAGAAAACATTCCTTGCAGCATTTACAAAGTGAACTGACAGGTAACTCAACACAACACTCAATAATCAGCTTCACGGTGATGTTGTAATTCCTTCATTACGATTCATGTATTTCTATAATTCATGGTGGTGAATGACATCCAATGCCAAGAATTTCCTAAGCAATCTTTATTTTTTGAGGTCCCCAATCATTTGTGACCTCATCTAAAAGAACACATTTTTTAGCACACCAATGAATATGAAAGCAGTTGAAGATTTACCATGAATCAAGGCTGAGCCAGTTTCACATGGAATATCAAAACGAAGGCTTCTATGGCGATCATTGGTGGCCTTAGCAGAGCGGTTTGGATGGGTAAATGTGAAGACCTAGTCAAGTAAATGGAGAAATAAAAATGACAGAACAATTTCCAAGATGGTAATAAAAATCTGGTGAGCAAAATATATCCATGCTAATCGAAAAAGAACACATCAATATGCATTGAGTAAGGTAACTAACAGGCTGAGTGGGTGCAAGCCTTGCAACACGATGTAGCTTCACAACATATGCGGTTTCAAAATGCACAAGATCTTTGTGTGACTTAATCTGCATATGTTCTCAGAAGAAAAAAATCGTTTAATGAAAAATCCAATGACAAGCTAATATAATTAAGCAGATTATTGACGTAGAGTGAATCAGAATGGCATAGGTCGTACGTCATTGTAAAGCTTGCAGGCGGTCACAGGTTGAATGAAACTTGTATAACTGCAAATACCACATTGAACATGATACAAGAGCTAATTGCGTTTAGAAAGGACGGGTGGGGGAGTGGAGAAACCATTCTTACGATGAGGGAATCGATATCCCATCTTCCTTTAAAAATCTTTGTGCTCCATCAAGACACTCGGGTGAAAGCTCATTGTCACCAAAAGATCCCAGCAACTCGCTGACCTACATTAATTTTGAAAGAGACAAAAACAGGTTATATTTTAAGATGCAACTAGCAGAAAATAAAATCATATAAGATTCTTTCTTTAGAACACAATAAAACAAGAATACCAGTATGTCAGCTTTCTCAGGAGCATCCCAATTGCGCATATCACTGCAGATGATGGTAACAATATTTTCCCAACCCTCCAGCTTGACCAGACTCTACGAAAAATTAATAGCAAATCAAAATTCAGAAACAGCCACCTGCTAAAAAATGATTTACCATGCAAATAATAAAAAAGAATTAAATATGAGATATTCAAACATACATGGAGTGTGACCACAGCATTTGGGTTTTTCTCCACAGCATATATTCTTAATTTGCGGTCAGCCTCTTCGGCGGCCTGTCAAGAACCACGAAAGAAAGAAAAGCAGGGAATAAAATAATTGAAAGTTATCCCATGTACTCCTAACTCTTAGACACACACAGACAAGAACCTGTAGTGATGCTCTGACAAGAGGCCCACGTCCCGCACCCACAACCATCAATACCTATATTTGGCAAGAAGATAATAAATAAAATAGCATTCACCAAACAGTAACAGTTACTAGTGCACGGGAAACCTGAACATAATGGGAGCCACTTACCGTTGTTATTTCGGAAGCATTTTCATCTGGAACTCTGTCAATCAATGCTTTAGCCACTGCCCTTTGGTACTGTCATCATGTACCTCAGATATTAAGAAACGGATGGCAAACAAGAACAAATAGGTCGGAAATCAGAAATCAAACTTATATTAACTCATGAAGTTTCGTGCATAAAACTATCATACACTGTGTACATAAGAAACGTGATTTCTTGATGTACCAAAGAAACATGATTTCTAAATGACACATAAAAGGTATCAACACGGTTATAAGATTCAAAAATATTTATCTGCTAATGGATGTACCAAGGACAGAAAAATGCTTCTACCTTCTAAAGGCATTCCGTGCTTTCAGATTCCAAAGTATTATTTTAAGTACCATGTCCACCAACAATGTAATTCGGTGCAAATCTTATGCTGTTGTACCTGGATATATTTAACAGTGTCTTTCTCAAATGTTTCATAAGTTTGCGCCTCCAAATTGTCCATAAGAGGCTGCAAATTAATTACAAAATAATTGTAGCTCAGACAGAGCAAACAGCTTTAAGCAGAAGATGAAAAAAAAATCAGAGCTCACCTGCAAGGGTGACTGTAGATAATCTCTGTAGCCAAACTGGACGATGAAGATATGAAACTATGAGGAAAAACATCACAAGGACAACATTATAGGAAATGCATTTGGTGCAGAGTTGGGTGAACTATGTACCTCAAATCTTTCCTGCTCAGGGAGTGGGTCCATCCTCTGATAGAGGTAAGCGATATAATCCAAGTACGGTTTCAAGGGATGTCTCACACCTGAACCAAATATAAATATATCAACAAGATGTAACTTATTACCACAACAGATCTTATATAGGAAACAATCAGCAAGTTGGTATAGTTCATGTCTAGCTGAAATATAACCCGATGAACATGTTTTAGAAAATCAGGACAACAGAAGTACCGTTATACTTTACTAGCAAGGTCTTACCATCGACGTGATTATCAGCAGCCTCTACTGAAGCAGCAAAAGGTACTTTGTGCACTACTTCACCAGATAGAATTATCTGTAAATATTCATGAGAAAGAACATATGAACCAAAAGAGTTAGCTTCCAAATGCTCCACGACCAAGAAAAAGTCAATCAACTTCATAGAGATATTGGCTCGGGTGGATACACTATTGGGATGGCCATCAAAAGCCATAGTCATCAATCAGTTTATTTGTGCTTCCCACAACATTAAAAAAATAAGATAATACATTTATAATGTTGCAGCAACAAATGTTCATTTGCATGAAAAAAGAAAACACTGATATCTAAACAGGTATAGGAGCAACTCAACTAGAAGGATAAATAGTGAAGAAGTAAAAGCAGCTACTAAAGCACCTACCTGAACTGAATAATTAAAAAATGCTGTTGTTAAGCTCTGTTGGCGCTTTGATAGACAAGGATAACCTCGAGCATTTGTTAGAAAAGACTGTCAAAACAGTAAGTTAAGCGCAAATGTACAAAAAAAAACTCATGAATTTATATAAAGATGTGGACATATCAAACATACAACAGTAAAACGAGTACTCATATTGGAGACAAAAAGGGTCATGAGTCATATGAAAAATACACTTTGTATCATAAAATCCCATGTCCTTACATTCGTATTGATTATGGCTGCCCTAACAGGCTCTCCAAACCACCGTCCAACTGAAGCTGCTGAAGGTAACGAGGAACTGATCAACATAAACACAGGAAGGTTGTGATGCACAGGATAATAAAAAATATGGAGAGAGAACATTGATCATACTGAGAGAATTTAAGCTCACAAAATATCAAGTGCAACTGATAGCTGGCTGTGATGCTCACAAAGAGTCCGAAATGAATTCCATAATTCCCATGAATCAACCTGCTTTTAAGGGTTCAGGGTTAATCAAAAGATAACATGATATGTGAGTACATGTAAAAGGGTATTAGGTAAAACAATAACCAAATTACAAATTCTTGATGAACATGTAAAATGTCACTAAACAAGTAGAACTCACCATATAATCTGCATCTTTGTCACCTGTATTATCCTGGCAAGTCTCCAGGGGAATCCTAAGCCACAACTTCAGTGGAAGTAGACAATGAGAAAAGGTTAATGATCATGGAAACAGACCGGATGGGATTTCATATAAGTTGTTCCAAGTCTACCTGCATCCCTCCTAAGCTCTGTAAAATTTGGTTCAAACATTTTGTATAATTCGCACAAGAAGCTCCTTTAGGTGTAGGCAATAAACATGCCTGCGGAGACACAACTTTGCTTATAAATCAAATAAGGTAAAGATATAGAATCCCAAGAAGGAAAGGAAGACAATATTCATGAGGATGGCTGACCATTCACATTAGTAGCAAGACATAGTCTCGAGTACCAAAAGATAGCTTACCTGCAATGACAGATGAGATGCCCAAGCAATTTCTTGTTTCAATGCAATTTCAGAATCTTCTCTCAGAGTCTCGTCTTCAGAATCTAAGTCAATCCAAGAACCAATTCTGCCTAGATAGCAAGTAAAATCAGATAATAGAATCATGATTTTAAAGAATAAAATATTAAGGATATGGAAGTTATTTCTAGAGAGATTTTTCCAGTAAATCTTTTGTTAAAAGCTCCAATTTAAAGACTATTAATTAAGAATGCTGAGTAAAGCATCATTAAAATGCCATTTTCAGAATCACAGATCACAGCTTTGTAGATATACTGAAATATAATCACATGACAATTCTTTTAGGTAAAAATACCAAGAAATTAAGTGCTGGGAGACAGAATTTTAAGACATAAGATAAGGGGAGCGGACCAACTACATGACTGCTCCACTGCGATGGACTAAGGACCAAGTCTGATCCAGCAAATGGCAGGGGATGTGATCTTCTGAAGTCATCATTCAGTAGACTAGGCCGGTAATTGGGGTCCATCTACAACATGAAACATATTAAGAGCTTCAGATGAAATCACTAGTCTCATTGATCTATTACAGGTGCTTGATAGTGATATCCAGCAGAATACCATTGCCAACTAGCGGAGAAACATAAACTAGCCACATTTCTTGGTGTTGGTGGATTCAATCCAACAGACTATTATTTACTACTTAAAAAACAATGGATGCTGAAGCTTGCATGAATTGGGGAAAAAATTAGTAAATCGTTACTCGATGTGGATGTAGTTAACGGCCCCAGCAAGAAATTTAAATAACTGCAATTGGAGGCAATTAACATAATGGTATAGGTGAGCCTACTGACCATTCACACAGGCTGACAGCATTAAGCTGATGTGTGACTGGCTAATTGACCACCATAAACGTTGAAACAGCATGTACAACAGATACAGACTATAAATTATGACATGTCCACACTCATTGGTGCTGATGGATTCGATCCAGCATACTGCTACAATCATTTGTCCCTATCTAACAAATACAGGAAAAATATAATTGTGTGATTAGGAATGAAATACCTAGTCACTAGTTCCTCAACATGGATGTAGTTACGGCCTCACCTCAGCAAGAAATTTAAATAAATGCAGTTGGAGGCAATTAACGCATTGATATAGGTGAGTCTACTGACCATTCACACAGGCAGACAGCATGGAGCTGATGTGTAACTGGCTAATTGACCACCATAAACAGCATTGAAGCGGTAGCTAAAAATAGCAGATTGGTCTTTTTTAATGAATTACAAGTTATAACCTAACATATCACATTCAAAACAAAGTTGAGAAAAAAAATTATGATGGGTAGAAAATACTTCCGATGTTTAACTTTAACATTTACAACTCATTGGTAAAGCCTATGAGTGAATTGTTCTACCACGTGATGTTTAGAAACCAGCAATCCTCATAAAGGCGACGTGATCATCAACTATAAGAATGTACATAAGCACGCCATAAAGTGGAAGCACGCAAACACTGTAAACGAAAACAGACCAGAGTGACCACAACGAAATCGAATCCGCTATGAATGTTGAAGGAAAGCAGGCCCGGCATGTCCTGGCTGAACTCCGCCTCCACGCCGCAATACCGCGACTCGCTTTTGTCTCCGCCATATCTTTCCCCAAGAGGCATCTTCCACGCCTTCGTTCTGAGTTGGATGGCGGGTTTGTTCTGAGAATAGCAACCGAAGATGACTAGGGTTTTGGAAGACAGCTATGGGTTTTCAATTTTTTAACGGTCAAAAGATACATCAAATTAAAACCTTATAAGGGTAACTGTAATAGTTTCCTTAAGCCGAGTATTAAATAATAAAAAAAATTATTATCAAAATTTTTATGTCGAATATATTTATTAAATGATCCTAAATATTAATTTTTTGTACTTGTAAGATATTGTCAATTTAAGAAAAAAAATTACTTCGATGCGTCACAGCAGAATATAACTGGACAGCACATGTCCCCGATCTGGTCGTCTCCACCGCAGGTAATCAAACCTCCTCTTGATCGTGGCTCTTATGATTATGCACTGCATGTCGATGCCGCAGTCTGTCGCTCATCGGGACGTGCGGCTTGTGGTGGGGTTATTTCGGTTCATGACCAAAGATGGGTCACTGACTTTACAGTTTGAACAGGTGTGTGCTATTTGGTTACCGCCGAACTTTGAGCTGTAGCTTATGGTTTGCGTGAGCTATATCACCTGGGTTTAAGCAGTGTAGTGGTGTACTCTGATAGTATGACTGCGGTCAAATCTATCTCTGGAAAGATGAATGATGTGCTTAACACGGCTATTCTTTGCGAGATTCATAAGCCGATGGCTTTGAATCGTGTCCGAGAGGTTCATTTCACGCCGCGAGCCTATAATGAGGAGGCGGACTACATGGCCAAGGCAGGCTTATCAAGTACAGATAGAGCGGTCCACGTGTTCCAAGTTGCTCCGGATTTCATACTAAGCTCCAACTTTCGCAGCGAGCCACCTGATCCCTCACCTCCGCATCGGAATGATGCAGTGGATACTTTGGAAGGGGGTAGTGCATCCACCTCTTTGAGGCATCTCCTATCACCTGTTGCTCTCCAGTTTAACTCGCCTTGATCCGATCATGTGTAGTTGGTAGTGTAGGCTTTTTACGGTTTGTTGGCTTCGGCTTCACTTGTATCAAAAAAAATCGTCCAGAATGTTAAGTTCTTATCCGTCTTGAATTATAATAGTAACTGTTTGATTTTGATCTTACGGACCATCATTTAACTTATTATTATGACTGTCAGATCAACATCTGACAGTCATAATTATAATACAGGATGGATTCGGGCCATAACATCTGGGACTTAAAACATTTTTACTATATTTAATAGGTTTTAGTTTTTGTTGAGCGACGAAAATGCCGAAATCAGAATCTATTATAAGTTCATATAAGTAGGGATGGACATTCGGAATTCAAAATTCGGTCGAAATTCGGTCGAAATTCAGAATTCGTTCTGAAATTATTTTGGAAGCCGAACCGCTATCCCGATCTGTTCCGTATTACAATTTGAAATTTCTAAATTCAAAATTTTGGAATTCGAAAAGCCAAATATTTCGGAATTCGGAATCAAAATGTCCACCCCTACATATAAGATTTGACGAAAGTATTCCAAAATTGCTGGCGGATTTTTTCGATGATCGAAAGTCGTCGAAAAAAGGTATTTAGAGTAATTCTAATTTATCCCTTGTGGTTTGACCTAAATTCAATTTATACATGTGATTTCAAAATTCTAATTTACAATTTATAATTTTTAAAAAATTCCAATGCGCTCTCTAATTTTTTATTTTAACTCTATTGTTAGTACAAAGACTGAATTATCCTTATTTTAAATTAAAAAATAGAATACAAGCAAATAATATAAAAAAATTATAAATCCTAACTTCCAGGCTCGAATCAAGAAAGGTTTAATTTATGAGTGTTTGCAACAGCTTATAAAAGCTGATTATGGTGGTTGCACCGCAGTTTTATTTTTTTGAGCGTTTGTTAGAACTGCTTCTGCTTCTGCTTCTACTTCAGCGGTTGAAACGCAGTTTTAAGTTATAATCCAAAAGTAAGGGAGGAGATGGTTTTGCGATTGAAAAGCAGACTGTGACATTTTTGAAAATAAACAAAATGCATATGTAAGATCAAATTAAATATTATTTATATTATTAAAAAATACAATTTTAATCC
>JAOYMZ010004628.1:0-23488 GCA_025802335.1 Pinguicula primuliflora | reverse complement strand
AGAAGAAGGGCACGAAAAGATCTCAACCATCACAAGATCAGGGGCACACCAAAAAGGCTAGCAAAGCCATTGAAAAACAAATCATTGAATCCCCCTTGATGATCAAAATGGAGGTCCAAGCCCTAACCTACAAAGCTAAAGGAGTCCTGGAGCAAATCTAAAAGGCCCGAAGTCAGCTAAAGCAAAAAGGAGCTGAACAACAGTGTGCAAAGAAGTCACTACCAAAAGAAGGAAAATTGTTTGTCTAAAGAACGAAGAAGAGGGGTCATGAGCAGCACTTTGCCATTGTCCCTTGGTCAGATTGGACATAGAGAACTGTCCACCTACACGTAAGCCAAAGTGAGAGGCCATTATAATTTGTCCAACTCCATCAAAAGAGGAACCCTCACATATACACTGTCCCTAAAAGAAAGAGTGTGATGGAGTTGAGGTTCAACTTGAAATCACAACAAAGACTTGTGCACCAGGTTGTGGTTAGACGGATAAGAGTTCAGTGCATTGCTGAAGGGAGCAAAACATAAGCTAGAATGGCTACACTGGAAGCTGCTAGGAAAGCATTGTTTGCAGCTATGTTGTGATGCATTTCCATTTTTACATTCGTTTTTTCCTACCTTTCTTAGCAATGTTGAGTGCTCACTGCATACACTCGGCACATTAATTCCTTACTTCAAGCTTTCATCTGAAATCAAACACACCAACAGAATGAATGACATAAACACTGTTTTACATCCTTCGTGCATATACACTTCATGACTTCATCTCTGGTTATATACTTAGTGTATGCTTGAGGACAAACATAGTTCAAAGTGGGGGGTGTTTGATGAGACTCTATTTGAAGCTCATTTTGCATATCATTTCATATCATTTTACTCATCTAACACCTATATTATGGACTAAGTTGCCTTCATTTGTGCTAGATTGGAGAAAGAGACCCTAGGATCAACAATTTGGTGCAATGTGCCTCTTTTTATGCATATTATGGCATAATTCGGGTATGATGTACTCAAGGTACTTGGACGGGCCAAAAGAATGCATAATGGGCTGAGCAAAGCTTCGGGGCCAATTTAGGAAATGGAGTAAAATTCGGCCCAAGATGCAACAAGAAGATATATTCGGCCCAAGTCCACACCACCACCCGAGTGCTGCACTAAACTAGTGATTAGGAGGGAAAAACCAAATGTTCGAGCATTTAATCGAGGGGTATTCTCATCCTTGACCAGGGGATTACTCCATTTGGGGAAAAGGTTAAGTCTCGGATGACTTCATCAATCAACAGATACATACTTTCTTTGGGAAAAATCCAGCAATTAGGTGAAGCCAAGGAGCGAAGCAGAAGATTTGCGGAAAGAATTAAGGCATCGGCTTGTAACCTTTGAGCAGGGAGACCCTGATTTCTTTCTCTTACGCTTGTATCATGGCTTTCTTGTTGGTTAACATTGTATGCATTCAAGCTCATACCTCCAGTATGAGCAAAACTCATTCGGCTTGAGGCTCGATTGAGCCTCAACTATGTAACATTACTATATTTTGTTCGTGTAATTAAGGTTCTCGTTTCGTTCCATTTCATATGAATGTGTTTAAGCTCTTTGTGAATGAGAAGTTGAGGTTCCTTTGCAGTTTTGGTCTCCTTTGCTAATTCTCGCATTGATGGATGTTTCAAAGCATGATTCATGGTGTGACAGAGTGGACATATGTGACTACCTTCCGTTAGTATGAGTGCTTTTCTTAGCTTAGGTTAGATCTTGCATGTTTCTCATTTATTTGGAAACCTTACCTCAGTAACTCAATCACAAGGGCAAGGTTAGACTCTAAACACACGATCATTATCGTTCTTGGGGGTCACCCCTCACTTTTGATGCCACAATATGAGCAGTTACACTTATGAGCACAATGTTGCCTCTTTGAGGTTTAGAGTAGCTATGTGTCTTGCCCGTGAGCCGTAGTTGCATTTGAGTCCCGTGGTATGAACAAACAAATATACCTTAATGCACGTATGAATATGAGTGTTGCAATAGTGAGGCAATACACCTTTCCTCGAGCCATTCTCCGACCATTGTCCTCTTTTTAATCTCCATTTCATCCTCTTGTTAGTAAATGTTGAATACAAGTGACAGTAATCAACTTTAATTGGTGTTTCTTTAGCACAAGTTACAATCTAGTCCCATTTTACTTCCAAGTTGTAGTTTAAACAACCAAACTAAACTCGCTTACGCTGAATGTGTTTAAAGCAAAACATGCTAAGATCCTACTCCATTGGAGAGATGACCCTTGCTTGCCAAGGTTTTATTACTTGTACGACTGCGTATATTTGCGCATTTGGGTGACGTATATTCGTCACACCAGTCACTCAAACTTGTGGCTTTTCACTTCTGATCCAGTACTTGCATTATGTCAGTAGCTAAAGCTATACAGACAGTAAGGTCACCAAAAACAGTTCTGTTCCAATCTCGTAGATATCCCTTAAGCTGTTTCATCCGTTGGTGAATAACAAAGCTAGGAGAGCCAATTTCTGAAGTTTGTTCTCAGGCTTCTTTGACATACCTCTCAAAGTCTGGATGGGAAAACCATGCATCAAGGACCTAAAATGGCTTATGTCCCCAATCTATAGTTTCGTTGAGCAGTATTAGTGCACATGATTAGAAAATTTCCTTTCTATAGCTGTCTGCGAGAGAGAAGCCCACGTACTCGGCCAAATCTCAGATATCAAAAACGATCCAATCTGCTATCACTTTTACGTCCTAGCTGATACCAAGTGTATTTACGCAGCTGGAGAGAAAGATCAATAAGCTTTGCTTCTTGTATGAAGTGATTAAAATCTTCCATTTCCCTGTTAGAACATGAGGATAATCTTCTCCTTTCATGTCTTGTCCTCACTATATTATAGTCTCCACATAGACACCATAGAGTATTGCCATACTGTTTCATATGCCGTATTAGGGAAATCCAAAGACGCTTCTTAGCATTAATAGAGCATGGCACATAAATATTGATAATTCGGACCTCCGTTTGCTCCCTGCCCCATAGTCCAATGACTTCTAAGAAATCCTCCTCCTTCTGTGAGATTAGTGTAAAGGAACTTAGCCATCACGTGGTAAATTTGTTAGAGCGAAAAAAAATTGGGCGGATCCGTGGGTCTGCCCTAGCGCATATGTGACTTTTTTAGACATAACTCTCTTTATTCAATATAAACAGTTTATATAATAGAGGAATTTTGTCACACACCAAATTTGTGTGCACAATTGTGCACAGTATTGAAATTTCGGTTACGATCGTCAAAATTGGTCGCAATGTTGGAAAGTTTATGCATGAGAGACTAAAAGTCTAAGTTTTGGTGTGATTCCGCAATTTTTTTACCATAATAAAGAACTATTTAACTTAAGGAAAAAATGTACAACAAAATTATCGGCGATAAAATAATTGAAATTGTATCGAAACATTAGTTTTTTTATCTCTTCTGCATAAGTATTCCAATGGTGTAACCAATTTTAGTAATTGTAAGCAGAATTGTAATATCTATATATTAAGATAGGATGTCAAAATTTCGGAGCATGTTAGTGTGATCAATGAGAGAGCGACACATCAGCAAGAATGAGGAGCAATTTAGCCCTATCTCTTTTTTTTTTTTCTCTTTTTAATTCATATTTTATTATATTTAGTTTTCTGCCTCATACATTTTTTACAATCGGATATATGTGGCGAATTGCTTATCGTTCGTCGAAACGGACTACACCATAATAATCAGCATGTCACGAGGTTCGATTTGAGATGTGATTTGATATGGTTTCGACACAGTTTCAACGATAGTAATTTCATACACCGATAATTTTACACACCAGTGACTTCAGCCACGAGCAGTAACTAGTTATGTATTATTGTGTACACCAAAATTTATATAATATGATATATTAGTTGTCATGAATCCATGTCATACAAATATAATATCAACTAATTAATAGCTACTTACCAAAAAAAACTAATTAATAGCTAACCGTTTTCTTTATTTGCTTTCCAAAAATTAAGATAAGCAATTAATAAATTAATCAGCTGGTAAACTACTAAACTTTTACTTAGCTAAATTAAATACCTTCATCCCGGTACATAAATACTCGTACGGGAACCACAACATAAAAAACTCCACAAAATTGATACAAGTGAAAAAAATTAAATACATACCCCAACAAAAATATAAATAGGGAAAAAAAAAGTTGCTCAGTAAGGCAAACTCTTTGAACTTGAGCTCACCACCAAAGCTTTGAGCCTTGAAGAATCCCCACCACCATTTGCTCTGCGAGTAATCTTCTCCATGTTCTGATGCAAACTCTGCTTCACAATCCTCTTCAGCAGCATCTTCCCTTGCTCGGCATACGCCTCATTAGTCGATGAGCCGGTCAATGATCGTGTGATCTGAGGTCCAGAATGGGGGACAACTCTGATGTGCCTCTCATCCTTGAACCACTGCAGTATTTTGAGAGCCCTTTTCTGAGCCAATGGGCTCCCCAACAATGCAACTTCAAGGAGTACTTGAACTATCCCGGCTTTCGCCATTTTCTGCCTCTGCAATGAGCTTTGATGTGCTAAAATCATGAGGATGTAAGCTGATAACTCCTGGCATTTGGGCTTCTCTTCCCATGTCATGATCTCAATGAACCCCTCAGGCACAATCGGGTTGTTCTCGAGGGATTTACGCCCTGATAGTGTGACAACTAATGTCGATAGAGTTGTCAGGGCTTTCTCGGATGAATGTTCTGCCATTGAGAGTGATACTAGATTATCCATAACCTCGGGAGAGGTTAAATTTGAGATGTTGTCTAGAAAGCAAGAGAGGTTGTGCAGTGTGCCTAGACATGATAACTTTGTTGCAATGTTTGGAGAAGATTCGAGAATGGAGAGTACAATGGGAGTGATTCTTGAGGAGGAGAGGCCAAATTGGCTGGTGGCTAAAGCTGATACAGACAGGAGAAGATGTGAGAAAGTTTCCATATCTATTTCTTCCATTGATCTGATGTTCTCAGAGAGTCTTGACACAATCCCAGCTTCCACCATGAGAGCCTTGTTACTGTAAGAAATAGGAGATTAAGGTTGTAAGATTCATCTAGAGACAACAGCATGGTCTAATAGTTATAAGCTAGCAGGGTTCTAGTGTTTTTTTTTACATTAATTTACAACTGTATGACATCACATGATAATTATTAATTTGATACTAGATTTTTTACCATGTGAAGTGGGTCTTTTTATAACAGGAACCCGAAGTAAGTAAACCAACACCCTTTCGCAATAGCCTGCAAACTATAGTAGGGGGCATTTAGCAAGTCATATGTGAAATGCTAAAAGGATTTGAACTCATGACATTTAAGTGCAATGGTTAGAAACACTAGGTTAGCTCTCTTTGTCACTATGCTAGATGGCGGGTATAACTTGGATGCAACCTATGCGCCACGCTCGATTTTGTGGCTTTCCTCATTATTAAGATACTTAACCATGTCTCATGTGAGATCTCAAAATTTCCTACTTATAGACGTTAATGTGATTTCAAACTAAGATTCATCTCACACCTAACTCTACTTCTGTATAATCTTTCATTAATAGCCCAAAAGTCTTGTCATACTCTATGGCTTGTGCAAATCAGCAAGTGATATATCATTTGATGACAACTTGTGCACATAATAGAATTGTGGCCAAAATGTGATTGATGGTCTAATAAAAACTTGGCAAAGGCTGAAACCATGTATTTATGTTGGTGGAATAAAAGCTTATGGTTCTTTTGCCACAATTAAATGTATTATAAAAAAAAATCTCTTGACATTGATTAGACCCATGTAGAGTAGAGGCACCTAATTGAGTTAAATGATGCAACTAGTCACCTTGTTTTCTCCTGATCTCTGATCATAAGCTACAAGCAACATTTTACGGCATAGGTGCCGGATAAAAACCCACCGCAACGGTAATTTCCAGCTAGTGGTAGTAAAAATGTTATAAATCTAAGCCAGTGAAACAGTAAAATAAATCAATACAGGTTAAAAAAAAGGTAACTCACGTGAATGATCCATTAGCTAGCTCAATCAACACGGCCGCCGCCAATCTCCGTCTGGCCGCCACCTCCGATCCCAACATGTCGACCAACGGGGGTATAACACCTAGCTCCGCCATTGCCTTCCTCCGCTCGACTCCTTCCTCCGCCAGAACCTTGATTTCTCCGGCCGCCTCCTCCTTCTCTGCCCATGTTCCGAAATGAAGCATCTTTACGGACCTCTGTAGAGCCACCACCCAACAATCCTCATCAGTGCTCTTCGATTTTTCCGCCACACCCACTTCAGTACAGATCATTTCACACGTACCCATCTCGATAGTTTCGCCGCTCGTCGCCGCCGGTTCCGGCACCGGCTCCGGCGGTTTTCTATCCTTTTTGCCGCGAATGAGCCGCCGCATACGGAGGCAGGAAGACCGCACGCTGAGGAGGCAGGCAGTTAAAGAATGGAACTTTATCTGAACCGCCATACTTTTCCAAGCAATCAGGCTGCAACTAGCGAAATTCTCGCTGCTCAATTCTTTTATGACGAATCAGTGGTCTATTGTGCGTCTGACTTTGGATGGAGAAAAAAAAGAGTGAAGAATCAAACAGAGTGTAGAAGAGACTTTGGGAGAAACTCCAAAGAGTGTCAGATGTGGGCAGGTTGAAAAAGAACCAAATTCTCTAGTAACATTTTTATACACACACCTGATGAATTTATTTTAATGACTAAGTTTTTTTTTATTATAGCTGAAAATTATTTTTATGAAGATGTGAACAATATTATTTTTGGTCAGAAATTTATTGTAGCTCCTCTATAATAGATAGGAACCCCCAAAATTGTTCTAACAAGTATTGGCGAGTTACTACAATGGCCCTGGTGAGGTTGCAAATTTACTTGGGACCACACAAATGCCAAATCAGTGGTGGATTCTGACCTAATCATGGATGCGAATCTTCCAAGGTTTTTTCAATAACGGCATTCGGATGGATTCGGTTCATCAATGCAATGAAATCAAAAGAGTCTGAAAGGAAATTGAATGGCTAGGCTGGTTGATATGAGTATGACGGTGGGTTTGGAGTGTGTGCGGTGACCAATGGATACTATATAGTGTTCACGTGACACTGCGAAATTGGTGCAATAGGAGGAAAGATGTTTAACACTTTTGTGTGGCTCGCAGACCGTCCAATCCCATAATTAAACATAAGTCACTGCACACTCATCTCTTCCGTACAGTATCGATTTGTAGATCAATGATGATATGTGTATGCCGTAAGGCCCATCATAACAACAGATTTGGATAGCCTGAAGAGAATATTTGCTGATTACCACCACACTCGGATATATCCTAATGAGACTCCTAGCAGCTGCTTTGGCCTTGCACTCAAAGGGAATATCAACTATGGTAGCAAATGTCAAATTACACCACAGAAGTGCTAAAAAGCATACCACAGGTATGCGAACAACGCAATTTTTTCATATGCCGAACTTACACCATGCCGAATCACTCTTATTCTATCAAAATTTGTTCTTGGCCGTCGGATCTGTGTCCGAACGGCCGAGATCATTTCACTGATCTTGGCCGTTCGGACACAGATCCGATGACCCAGAATAGATTTTGACACTGTATCAATTTTTCGACATGGTAAATTCGGCACTTAGAAAAAAATTGTGCGAACAACCTGGCAAACATTTGAGAGATATTGCATGCCCGTGATGGGAATAGGAGAATCATCAGCCCCAAGTTGTCAAGGATACACTTTACTCTGAAAAGGGTCCAAATTGCAGAATTATCCTTCCCCTCTAATTTTTTTTTTATTTTTTTCTTCCCCTCTCTCTATTCATTATATGAGAGTAAACCCCTGCTTTTTTCTTAGATTGGCACCCGAAGTATGAACAAATTACATGTTAAAGGATGGATTATGAAGCCCAGCGAAGAGGATAAGCAATCCTGGACTGGACTGCAGGAAATCAAAACCCAGTCCACTTAGGGCATCCAATTGGAATGTGGGGTAGCGAATTGGGGAAAATGATCGACAGAGCGTCGATGTTTTGTTCGTTAGCTGGGAAACTTTCAAAAGAATCCTAAAAGAAGAAGCCTTAGCAAGCGCGGAAGAAGACCTGAATCCCTTTCGGCGCTGCCAGGGGATCAACAGTCCTGAACGGCGCCCAGTTGTTCGGGGATATCCTTCTATGTTTGAACTGCGTATATTGTCCCTCTACCCACGCGATTGCTATCACGGTACCAAATATTCCCAATCGATTTGTAGAGTGAATTCACGAGTTCCTACCTACACGTTTACCCAATTCGGAATTGAAGGAAAAGATGGAAACTTTCCGCAGATGCGTGGGTTGCCGAGGTAGAGCTCTGGTACCCGATGACGATACCGGCAATACGGTTTGCTCATCATGCGGCGTCGTTCAAGAATTTGACAATTTTCAGGAGCATGTCGGTGGCATCAATGGCCCAGTCGGCACTTTCGTTCGTACGGGAACTGCTGGCACTGGCAGTGTTCTGCCATACAAGGAAAAGAAAATATTTGAAGCCCAGAAATTGATCGATGATTATATCATCAAGTTGGGGCTTTCGTGTGCGAGATCTCGTGATGTTAAGGTCTTGATTGAGGAAGTCACTGAAGGGGAATTCGGTCAAGGGGACTGGTTCCCCGTTCTCATTGGCGCTTGTGTTTATGTCGTGATGAGAAAGGATCAGAAGAAGCCTTTTCCCGTTGTCCAGATTGCCGATGTAGTGGGTTGTGATGTTTATGAATTGGGTCGGATGATTAACAGGGTTGTTGGTTTTACTGGTAAAATTCTTCAAGAGTTCGATATCGTAAGTTCATTTGAACGAGCGATCAAGCGTTGTTCGAGTTTTAGTGAGGTTTCGGAGGATGTGATGGGGAGAATGTTGCAGCAGGGTGTGTTTCTGTTGCAGTGTTTGATCAAATGGTTCGTGACCACAGGAAGGAGGCCTATGCCCGTGGTGACTGCGGTAATGTTTTTTGTTTCGGAATTGAATGAAATAGATGTGAAGATTGAAGATGTAGCAATGGCGTTACACTCTACGATCTCTACTTGCAAGCGAAGATACAAGGAAATTGTAGAGAGGCTTGTTAAAGTTGCACAAGTTTTGCCGTGGGGGAAAGATGTGAACATGAAGAATGTTGTAAAGAATGCTCCTTTGGTTATCCAATACATGGAGATGAAGTCCATGGAGAAATGTGGTGGGGAAAAACAGAGTTTGGAGCATATCTCTTGTCCGAGTACAGATTTGATACATGGATTCGATAACTATAACTCGGAAGGTTATGCCTCCCAATATTTTGAGCTGGACAATGAACATGAATCTAAGGTAATCTGGCATTCCCCAGAAAGACTTCAGATTTCTCGTGAATCTTTGTCCATGCTTTATTCAAGCTTTATGAATGAAAAACCCTCTGTAGGAATCGGCAATGAGAATAGAAGAAAGAGGAGGAAAGTTTTCGACTTTCATGAATGTTCAGATTGGTGGACGGGCCAATCTGATCTAAGCAAAAAGCTCTATTTGAAACAGATATTGGAGAAGGATGTTGGATTAGATCCTCCACCACCATCTTTTGAGAATGGATGCTTAGCTAGAGAAAAGAGGCGAAAAAAGATAACTGCAGCGAAGCTGCGTATTCAAACAACATTGCAGCCAGAATTTGCCAGCTCTAGCCATGATCCGTGCCTCTTGGAGCCTGGCAAATCCAATAAGAAGAGAAAGAAAATGCAACTGGATATTGACTACGAAGATCTCACCATTGAAACGCTCCTGCTTCATAATGTAAAAGAGGAGGAGATCGAAAAGGGTCATTACAATGTTCTATTGGATTTGCATGTCTTCAATCACTGAAACCATACAAGTGACGGTGGTGCTCCAAAGTGTAACAGAAGTTCATCTCTTCTGTGTTACCCACAGGTTTTATGAGGAGGAAGAGGCTCCACTTTTGACATCTTTGAATTATACAGTGTTGTCTTCCTCCCCAAGAACCGAATACTAAGCATATTCGGAAGTAGAAAATTTCTATACTTCCCAATCCATTCAAGATCAAGTCTTTTTTATACTCAACGAACTCATCAATACGACCGCCGGAAAGAGATTGCAGCTCTTCTACGTATCAAACGATGAAGCCACGCCCGCCGTCATCAGGGCAACCAGGCTCGTCGAAGATTACCTCTACCCACCCAATTGTAATCCTCAATCCAAGAAGCCGGTTGGGGCCGTATCTCTGCAACTGGCGAACCAGACTCTGCCGGAAAGTGTAATCGTGGAGATGGAAAAGGGAAATGGGTTTGTTATAAAACTCAGTCCGGCGGTTATGGAAGGTGAGGATTTTGAGAAGACCGTCGTCTCGGCAGTCCGGCGAGGAGTGGCACGCGTGTGGGTCTGGGATGGTCGGGGCCAGGCGCCAACAAATCTGATCGACGGGATTGTAGAATACATCACGGCCGTTCACGGCGGTGAAGAGGCTGGTACGCCGGATATAACCGCCGCCGCGCGTTGGGATCAAGAAGACCCACGACTGGTCGCGCAGCCCGACGCCCGGGATTTGTTGGAAGATTGAATGAAGCTATGAAAGACGGCTGGGATGCTGCCACGTTAGGTAGCGACTTTTGCACGAATGAATAGTCAAGTATACGTGTACTGTACGTACAACTAGAATAGATCTGCTATGTTGTAGGAATTGGGGGATCAAGAATTTAATCACATTACTTCCGTTTAAATTATTGTATTTCTTGTGGGTTTTTTTTATTGCGGTATAGTTTTTATCCAACTGGAGTATGTGTGTACAATTATCCTTGGGCATATTGGATAGTTATTACAATAATGTTAAATGTAAAATTATTTTTGTACAAATTGTATAACTAGTATTATATGTAGGCATGACAACCAAGGCAGTTTCCATTGCAGTCTTTGCAGTCTCCTAGATTAGTCGGGATTGTAAAAATTCTCGAATACTGAGGAGGAGAAAGTATTTCTCTCATTTACATATCCAAAAAAAATATGTACGCATGACAATATAATTGAAACCGTACATATTTGGTTGTTGCATTATAACACATGTGTTGTACAACATTTTATATAAAAATAATTTGTACATGTAACATTATCCATTCAATTATTATAAGAAATAGTATGTAGGAAAATAGACTTTGATAACTTTTACCAAACCCAAAAAAACTTGTAAGAATTGTGAGGAATTCATGAGGTCTGTCAATCACATTTTAATTGTCCTCTCCAAGATGCTTTGCGGGGAGAGAAAAATGTTGAAATGTAGATGACCAAAATATAAGTGTGATCTATAATGCGGTTTACTGGCTTTGATCTGTGCATCGGAGTCATCACAGTGTCCCTGTGTTTTGTGTTAAATAATAGCCTCGAGGCATGGGGAAGGATCTTGTAGCTTTATGGTATCGGCAACATGAGCTACCACTCCTGACCCGGCTTTATAAAGTCGTTCATTTTTCACCTGTTTATTGACAAGGTAATAATAGTAGTAGTAAGATCAGCAATTTTTTTTCTGGTGCAGACCTTATGGTTCTCAACTGAAATGATCTTCACCGTTGAAACACAGATCCAACGACCAATAATAGATTTCGGCACCATAAGGCAAAACTCGACACAATAAGGTTTGCACCCGAAAATTTCCCGTAAGATGTGAGATCTGCATTTGCACTTACATGGATGCTATTATGTGCGGAGAAGCGCCACACTGCTGAGCTAAAGTTCACATCAACTTTGGTCCATCCTAGTCGTTGTAAACCGCATATCATGCCCTCTGTAATGCAAAACTGGAATTTTAACTAGGGAGAAGGAGCCCATTTTCGACGAGTTCGAAAATATCAGTTCTGCGAAATCGTACCTTCCATGATCTCATGATACTTTACTGTATTCTTGGTGCTGGGTTCACTTTGAGCAGCTTCCTTTGCTTTGGCTGCCTCTGGAAGAAAATTCGGCATTTCGGACAAAACGGGTGGGCAATACTCCACTTTAACCACATGCTTGTAACCATCCAACGATTGACTTGGAGGCTGCCATGGCAGAAAAGGGTTTCAGCCGTTAACCCAATTCCAGATATTGAAATCATGAGAAGCAGAAAAATTAAGAACGTAGAGAGCTGAATCAAACTCCTCAAAAATGGGATAAGTTTTTTTTGGCACTATCTAGTGACCGGTTACAAGAAAACAAAATTTAATTTACAAATAAACCTTGGAGTTTAACTGAATATGTAAAACAGTGTTAGCATACAGAGGTAATTGCATTTACAACTAGCCAACACGAAAAAAATCAGTTCACCTTAGCAAGTTCAGTCTCCCTACGAATGGAGGATGTACGCCAACCAACCATATCTTGATTGATATTCTGTTGAGAAAATATTTAAAGGTGCAGGATCCGGTGACAGGATTTTCAATTCCGGCCACTAGGATTGTCCGTTGACGGAATTGGACACATTGTTAGAAAGCTTATACATAGAATATCATACGTTCAAATTTTGGTGATATTCCGACGACTTTATCACCGTTTAATTTAGTTTCATATTTTTCCCTTTGGTAAGTAGTAATAAATAAGATTTTAGAAAATTCCGGCGATGCAGTCGCCGGAACCGAAACTAAACATGGGGCTTATGATCTTCTATGCATAAGCTTTCTGCCCAATTCCGTCAACGGGCAATCCTAGTGGCCGGAATTGAAAATGCATATATAAAATCATGTCATCGGAACCTGCTACATATTTAAATAGTGCAGCAGACAAGAACAAAGATAATAAATTAAGGGAGTATGTTAAGAGTACAAACGAAATGAGATATAAAATCAGGATACGGTCGTATAAGACATTGGCATATGCGACCCGGGATCGGAAAGCACCAAGTGCAGATCTGCAATACATTATCGAATGATAATAAACTGGCACATGTTCAAAGCAGAGATTGAAAGGTTACTCTTACTTACATAAAGCTTCCTTCATCACAATCTGATGCCATACGTAATAAAAGAGGTGGTTTGTTGGGATTTCCATCTGTAAGGAAGAGCTGACTTCCAGTTCGACCAACAAATATGGGAGCAATAGGAGCAACAATTTTCTCCAAGAAAGGAAGACCCAGAAGGAAAGGGAGCTGAATTTAGAAGAAAAACTTCCTCTCAGATTCAACTTCAACTGCTAGAGTATAAGTTCTCAATGTCCATTTTTTCTCCTTAATTATTAAGATTATTTACAAGGGGCAATGTTCAATTCAGAGCACGAAACGGAGTCAGTACTGCAGTCAGAAACTTTTACCTGCTTATTCCCTCTTACTCCAAGATGAGGAGTTGCCAGTGTAATAAAATTGAATGGTTCTAGGCTGGCAATTAAACCGTAACTTGAAGAGCACGAGGTTTCGATTCTTGTAGCGGTGGAGGCATCTACACAATCAGGTTGATGAGATGGGACAGAAGGCTTGTAAAGAACACCGATAGCGTATCTTGCAATTAATCCACCAAGAGAATGTGCCAAAAATGATATCTTTCTTAAGCTCCGTGTATTCTTCACAATCTGTAATACCTGATTCACAAAATATCGGCCACGTAAATCTCAACTAAATATACATCCGTATATTATAAACTCAATCTTCAAGATAGATTTTTACAGAAGGCTATGTGACAAGCATAAAAGAATTTTGAGACAGGATCACAGTCTATCTTTTACTATATTATATTTTGTGACAATATAATATAACATAAGTGTAGCATCCAAAAAAAAACTTACTTCATCAGCTAGTCTTCTACCAGAGTCATCAATCCCCGTAAGAGTCTTGGTATATGTATTGCAAGAACTTGCTGACAGTTACATATAAAGCAAATTGTTCACTTGCTAGTCATCCAAAAAAAAAATACACACAGAGTAAATGAGCGCAAGCCAAATCTGGAGGTATAATAAGAAAATCAAGCAAACCGAACTAAAGAAAGACATTGAAGAATAACAGATCCATTTTCTTAATGGATGGTGTGATGGGTTGTGGGTGGTGGGTGAATGGGTGGATGGGATTAGTGAATTAAATGAGCAAATAGGACAGAAAAATTAGGCCAGGCAAGGCAGTGGGATTGTCAAAAGGTACTGTATTACTCAATGACAAATTTCAAGAAATATGGTGCATTACTAAGAAAATAAATATGGAAAAACCATATCAAAGTCATGAGACTGAAGTTATCAATATGTATATAAATATATATATACACACAAACAGAAATCTTCATATGCACAACCACAAGTACTCTGCACAACTATTCTTGCACAACTTTTCATTTCCAGCTACTACCACCATCCGCTGCATCATTTAACATTACCAATAGAAAAGAGCCATCAGAACCCATCGAAAAATGGGGCTTTTGTCCTCTGATGCATGTATTTTCTACCAATGATGTCAATTCCGGGTAGTTAGCAGTTGAAAAGTTGTGGACAATAGTTGTGCATATGAAGATGACATTGATGTTTATGTTTCATTGAGACACTGACCATCAACAACTTACCATATATGAAGAATGTTTTTCCTAAGTGCTTTTTCAATTCTCGTTCGAAATATGACCAGTCATCTGGACTGCAGGGCATAGAAAATGCAGTAAGTTACGAAATTAAATAGCCAATTAATATACATCAACAGACAGATATAGAATGGTCTCACACAAAGTGAAAGATACAGGAAGAATGTAAGGCCTTTTCTTTTTTGCCACTCATACTATACTTCTAATCTATATTGTAAATATTACGAATTCCTTGTTCACCACTGTGAATATTGTAAGCCCATTTGTTTGCTTTGTCAAGATAGTCTATATGAAGCCCAAATATTTTATTGTCCCATTACATGGACAAGAATAACCATACCTTGCCCATATGCCATGAACAAGAACGAGGAGATGATCGGCTCCTTCCTCTACATCCATCAAGGTCCCAGGTCGTGAAAGATTTCCTAACATTGTACTTGTAGCTCTAGTTTGGAGGCTTCGGTTTTTCCCTAAAAAATTAATGCCTACAAGCGCATGTATCAGACAAACAAACGAACATGAGCTATCAGCCATAAGAATAGTGTATCGATCCAACGAAACATACATACATCACTCAAGAAGAAAACACAGTCCTCCAATAATGTGGCTGTTATAATACACCTTACTGATTGCACAGCTAGCATATGACTGAATGGCCGTCCAGCTGCTCGCGAAATGTATTTCTATTGGATGAAAAATTGACGTGCAATAGCAGCAGAGTTGAATAATACGAATATAGGCATACCAGGAACCAAGAGCAGAGGACTGGCATAGTCAATCGAAAGATTACAATTTCTCAACCAAATCGCAAGAATAGTAAATCAAATAAAACTTTTCGAAGAAACAGCATAAACCGAATGCCTCAGAGTTGCATATCTACCAATCAATTTATTTTTTCACAATTTCTGAATACCCCAAGGCCACCAAATCATCATAGAAAAATAGCAAGCGTTTACCAGATAAAGGCATGGAATTCCAACTGTTATGACAGGACGAGTAAGGGGAAGGGGAGCAATAACTGGAAGAAGGCCCCGCCGTAGTATTACTCCAACCAGTGCTTCGACGGTGGAGAATCGGATGAGAACAGGAGTCGCACAAAGACGGAGAGGCCGCCATTTATGAGGTGGAGAGGGTACATTTATTAAATTGCAGCCGAGTAGTAAAGCAAGGTAGCATAGTGCAGCATAGTGTAGCATAGTATAAGCTCAAGGGGTTGTTAGGCTTTGAGCCTCAAACTTTAAGTGTATGAAGGTGCATTCACATTTCTGGTGCGTTTAAGTATTTTCTTCATTTTTGGGATGAGATTTCAGTTCGATCGTCCTTGGTCAAAATAATTTTTTGGGGCCACAATTCCAGGCTAAAGGTCTGAGCCTTATGGGTATATATGGAGAAATTGTTTTGCATGATTTTCATGAATTAATCATGCCAAAAATAATTACGGATATCATAGTTATCCAAAAAAATGTAGCATAATGTACAGACCACGATAGATACGTAGTGACTCCTTGATCAAAAAATTGTGAAATGAAATCAGGTCTCGAGTCGACCGTTTAGGCAAATTGGTATTAATGATTATAAATTATGTAATTTGGAATATTAATGGTCAGGAATAATATATAGACTCCAAGAAGATCCAATGAATGTATGTGAGAGCTATACAAGATCTGTATGAGGGGGCAAAGATTAGTGTGCGAACCCTAGTGGGAGATACAAAGTATTTTTCAGTGGATATTGAATTGCATCAAGGGTCAGCACTGAGTCCGTTTCTTTTCGCATTAATTATGGATGTACTCTCTCAGGATCTACAAGATGAAGTACCATGGTGTATGTTGTTTACGGACGATATTGTCTTAGTGGCTAAGACAAAGGAGTAGGTCGATGTTATGTTGAAACATTGGAGAGAGACATTGGAGGCTAAGAATCTCCGATTGAGTCGCTCAAAGACGGAGTATATGACATGCAGTTTTGCCAATGAAACATAGAAAAGTTGAGTGGAAGTTATGATTGCGAACTAGACTCTCCAATAGAAAGATAGTTTCAAATATCTAGGATCCATCACGCAAAAGGATGGATGTGTGGAAGGCGATGTTATTCATCGCCTCAAGGTCGGATGGATGAAATGACGGTCGGCTAGTGGAGTATTATGCGATAAAAAAGTCTCATTCAAATTAAAGGGAAAATTTTATAGAACGGTTATAAGATCGCCGATGCTCTACGGGTCAGAGTGTTGGGCTATGAGTCTTTCACATATGTGAAAATTCGAAATGGTGGAGATGCGGATGTTGAGGTGGATGTGTGGTCGCACGAGATTAGACGAAATTCCAAATGAGGTCTTTAGAGATACACTAGGTGTTGCATCTATAAATGCCAAACTGAGGGAAGGAAGACTAAGATGGTTTGGACATGTACGCAGAAGGGGTTTGGACGAGCCAATCAGGAGAGTCGAAAGATTACAAGTCGAATGGCGTTGAGGGTGGGGGAGACCTAAGAGGACATGCGATGAGCAGATTCAATTAGATCTAGTAGGATTAAACCCCTCAGTGGATATGCCTCTGATATGACAAGTTGGAGACGTCATATTACGGTTAGAAATATATAAGACTATGTAGAGTAGTTATTTGCTTATTTGACATCTAGACTGATAGGAATAAGTGGACATACTAGTGAATATGTGTATCTAATTGTATTTTATCATTTAAGCATAACATGCAATTTACTTAGTTTGTTTGTTATGTGTGTAGGACATTTATTTTGTCGGTATGTAGGTAGTACATGAGTGAGGTAAGTAGTTATTTCAATTATATTTGCTTATTCTTTATTATTATTATTAGTTTTCATTTTCATTTTTTTTATTTTTTATGTTTTTGAGCTGGGGGTCTCAACGAAAACAATCTTCCAATCCTGTTGATGGGTGGAGGTATGATTGCGTACATCCTACCCTCCCCAGACTTGAGTTTTTTTCCGGTCACGACTGTTACAGCCAGGACAAAGGGCTTACAACCAGGACCGAAAATCCTGGCCGTCGGATTGTTACCGATGGCCAGGATCCAATCTGGCTTTAAAAAGTACAAAAATGGGTTACTGTTCTGGAGCACCTGCTAGAAACCTGCTCCAAACAAAAAAACACTCGTATCAGAAAAAACACCCGCTCGTAGAAAAGAATTTTTTTTTTAATACAAGGGAAGGATCAACAATCACATTTTCGTAGACCGGGCTTGGAACCCGGGATAGATCCTATAACAAAAACAAGAGATGGCCGTCATGTGGAACTTCATGTCGCGCCAGGAGTTGGAGTTCATGTGCCTCAGAATGTCGATGATTGGCGAAGCCACCCCCCTGAGCACCCATCGGGTAACTTTGCACATCGCCAAATAGTCTGTTATCCTGGATGACCAAATCAAAATGAGGAAGGTTCAGACCTGTTTTTGCTAGCTGATCCGCCTGGGAATTGAAATTCCTATTGATCCTAATCAAACTGATGCAGCTGGATTGATCAATTGCCTGGAGGATCGCACCCGTGTGTGGTGTGTTGCACACCATTCAGCTCATTTTGCAGCGCCTGGATGCAATCGTGGGAGTCTGTGCGTAAACCTAGTTTCGTGAAACACAGAAAAGAAAAGTTTTTGCTCTAGGCAAAAAGAAACCCGTGGTGTCGTAAAACCCTGCTAGAAGACTCAGTTGTTCCTTGATAAGGGACTCTAGGTGCTGCAGGTTGGAGAAGGTGTGCATTCAGTACTCCTTGCGGATTACTCCATGAGAAACTGGGATTGTCATTCCTTCTGAAATTGTTCTGATATCCCTGGTTGTTGAATCTCTGCTGGTGTACATAGTTGGCTTGCTCAATCTCCGAAGAGGGAGCTTCCTGACAATGGCTGAAATGGTGCCCTTGCACTCCATAGTTCTTACATACAGGCTGATATAGTGTATAACTCGGAGATGAGATAGGTTGGACTACTGCTACTGATTGTACTTGCTGAGTTAGCTGCTGGCTTGGTGATAACTGAGCTACTTGAGCAGTTAGTGCACTTAGTGCTGCGGCTAAGGTATCATTCTGGCTTGAGCTCAAGATTTGTTGTGCCCCTCCTCTCAATCTTTCTGTAGGACACATGTAACAATTTTGTGCGAGTCCCTCCACCAACAAACGGATCTAGTTATATGACTTCTACATGAAAGCTCCTCCTGCTGCTGCATCCACTTCTCTTTCTCTCCTTGTACTCTGATCCAACCCAAAATAGAACGACTTGATTTCCCTCCAGTGGTTGAGTCCATTATTCGGGCAGCTTCTCAACAGGCCCTTAAATCTCTCCCAAACCTCATAGATAGTTTCTTGCGACTTCTGCTGGAAAGTCTGGATCTCATTCATGATTCTTGCTGTCCTGCTGGGAGGAAAAAATGCATCAATAACGCTTTTCTCAAGTCATCCCAAGTGTGGATAGAATCTGATGGCTAGCTGTAGAGCCACTCTCGTACTCTATCCTTCACAGGAAATGGGAACAACCTCAATCTAATAGACTCCTAATTTGCCCCCTATATCTTGATAGTGTCGCAGATTTCTAAGAAGGCATCAACATGGGTTCGGGGGTTGCTAAAATCTGCTCCCCTATAGGTAGAATGCTGCTGTAATAATGTGATGGTGGAGGGCTTCAGCTCGAAGTTGTTTGCAGTAATAGGAGGTCTCCGGATGGCAGGTGCTATGGCCAGTTGGCCACAGCTTCAGGTATTGCGAAAGACTCCAGAGGTCTATCTCTAGGATGTGGAGGTGGATCCATGACTTGTGCTGGAATGAACTCTTCCTCATAAAACTCTTCTTCAGATGCAAGTGATCTCCTTCGGGTGCGTGAATCTCTCCTCCTTGTGTGACCCCACACTAATTACTGGCTCATACACTGAGAAGAACAGAAACCGAACAGGATTACTTCACAAATGAAAGTAAAAATGGTTAACAAAGAAATGTGTTCTCAAACTTAACATGAAAAGGGAAACTACTCTCCGGCAACGGTGCCAAAAACTTGAAAGATGAATGTAATGTCACACTATTGTGCAAGCATACACAGTTGTACAAGTAATAAACCTCAGCAAGCAAGGGTCATCTCGACTTTAACATGGCTTGCTTTAAACACTTTCATAGTAACCAAGCTTAATTTGATTGTTTAATCTACAACTTGGAAATAAAGCGGATTGGATTGTAACTTAAGCTAAAGAAGTACCAACTAAAGTTGCTCACTGTCACTTGCGTTCAACAATTAGCTAACACAATGGATGAAATAAAGGTTAAAAATAGGACAATGGATGGAGAATGGCTCAATACAAGGTGTATTGCCTCACTACTGCAACACTCATGCTCATTCGTGCATCAAAATCTGCTTGTTCGTTCATACCACGGGATTCAAGAGCAACTACGGCTCACGGGCAAGATACATAGCTACTCTAGACCTCAAAGAGGTGACATTGTGCTCATAAGTTTAACTACCCCTGTTGTGGCATCATGAGTTAGGGGTGAATCCCAAAAACAATGATGATAATGTGTTTAGAGTCTAACCAAGCCCTTGTGATCGAGTTACCGAGGCAAGGTTTCCTAATTAAATGCGAAACATGCAAGATCTAACCTAAGCTAAGGCAAGCACTCATACTAACAAAAGATAGTCACAAATGTCCACTCTGTCACTCCATGAACCGTGCTTTAGGACATCCATCGGTGCGAGAATTAGCAAAGGAGACTGAACATGCAAGGAAACCTCAACTTCTCATTCACAACAAGCTTAAACACATTCATATGAAATCAAACGAAACGAGAACCTTAATTACACGAACAAAATATAGTAGTGTTACATAGTTGAGGCTCAATCGAGCCTCAAGTCGAATGAGTTTAGCTCATACTGGAGGTATGAGCTCGAATGCATACAATATTAACCAACAACAAAGCCATAATACAAGTGTAAGAGAAAGAAATTAGGCCCCCTGCTTAAAGGTGACAAGCCGAGGCCTTAATCCTTCCCGCAAATCCTCTGCTCCACTCCCTGGCTTCACCTAATTGCCGAATTTATACCGAAGAGGAATGGATATGTTCATTGATGAAGCCTAATGGGACTTAACCTTTTCCCCAAAATGGAATCATATCTGGTCAAAGACGAGAAAGCCCCTTGTTTAAACACTCAAACATTTGGATTTTTTCCCTCCTAAACATTTGTTTAGTGCAGTACTCGGGTGGTGGGTTGGACTTGGGCCGAAGATGTCTTCTTGCTGGCAAAAAAGAGGCTTGGGACGAATATTACTTCATAAGCTAGCCCATAAGCAAGATATTACTTCATAAGCTGGCCCAGAAGCTATACATCCGTTTGGCCCGTCCAAGTATTTTGAGTACCTCATACCCGAATTATGCCATAATATGCATAAAAAGAGACACATTGCACCAAAGTGTTGATCTTAGGGTCTCTTTCTACAATCTAGCACAAATGAAGACAATTTAGTCCATAATGTAGGTGTTAGATGCATAAAATGATATGAAATGATATGCAAAATGAGCTCCAAATAGTCTTATCAAGGAGTCGAATGAATGAGCTTTGAACAAATTAAATAGACTTTGCGTATACTTGATTTTATGTGTTCACTTATTTTATCACCACTAGGGGGTATCGGTGGGTGTATTTTCACTTGTTTGCCACAATTTTAGTGAAGTCCGCAAACATTGATTGGATGGTTAGAGTCATTTTTTCGCAAATTTGATGTTGTTGGTCATTGTAGAGGACCAGTGGCAGAACCAGAAATATATTAAGGGGGCACGATACAAATATTGTATATAACTATATATACTATTTAGAAAATATATATTAATAATTATTTTTTGATTATTATATAAAACAAAAAAGAAGATTAGTGTATTGAGTAAATTTCAAATATTTTTTTTATCAGGATGGATCTATCTGTTCTAAGAGTGTTAGCTATAGTTGCATAAGTTTAGGAAAATAGTCTTATATTTGCTAAAAGAAATGAATTTTTTTGGATTGAAAGTGTATCATTTTTTTAAAATCATATCAAATTATGCAATAGAAAATAGAATCAATTCATGGGTCGAAAACCTCATAGAATCTCGGCCCGAGGCGTGGTACTACATCTAGACGACAACCATGTGGGAAGTGTGGAAAAATCGAAACACACTGCAATCAGTGGGATAAGACTAAGAGAGGATGAAGCACAAATTCTGGAGCAGATTCAACACTACCTTTGGCTCTGTTTTTTTTTTTAAGTTAAAACCCGTCCTTTGATTTCGGACGGGGTTGCGCATTAATGAAAAATGAGCTTGTGAGGCCCTTAAGGTTCGTACAATGACTACGGTCCTAGAGTTTTCCGAGTATTGTCGAAATATTATTACAAACCGTACCAAATAGTCAATGCTAAGAAGTGAATCTAAACCACAATTGTGTTCTTGTCTGTATTTCACCTGCAAATAAACCAGTTGATGCAAATTATAAACCACAATTGTACCTTCAATGGACGTCATGGCTGTTGCTATTTATTTGGTTGTGACGAACTTCCTGCTGTAGGATGTTTTCAATCTCCTGAGGCAGAGTAGGGCCTTGGAACCTGTTGTTTCCTTGAGCGGCTCCCCATTTTGCAAGATGATTGGCTAACCGATTGGCTTTTTTGTGGCATAGTCGCGGTTGTTCCAAGTGCAGTTCTTGTATGATCTTCTGTATCCACTCAGTGTGTTCCTGGATGCACCATCTTGGAGAAGAACCATCTAAAGCTTTCAAGAGTGCTGGTGATGAGCTTTCTAACTGCATCTGAGGGAGTCCTGCTGTTTGGAGGTGCTCGAGTGATTTCCTCATTGCCTCTGCCTCTGCTATTAAATGGTTCTGACCCTCTAGTCTCCAGCAGATTACTTCCTTGAGTAGTCCTTCGGAGTCTCTGATAACCATTCCCCCTCCTGCCAGGCCTGCATTAATGAAATACAAACCACAAATATTTGCCTTGAGCGTACCTGGACCGGGAGCTCTCCACCTTGTGGATGCTCTTGGTTTAAGCTTCACCATAATTCCAAGCAGTGCCAATCTGCCCTGCTCAGAAGTTGTTGCTGTTCTTGCTTCTATCGTCCCACCAGTTGATTGCTTCAGCAGTATCAATATTTCCTCTATAACTTGGCTGCTTGTGCTTATGATTTCATCATACCTGTACCTGCATCTAGATTTCCAAATGCACCAAAGTATTGAAGTTTTTAATAATTTCAGTACCTGCCGAATAAGCCAACTTTCCCGATTAGCTCTCCATTTCTGTTGCCTATTTTCCAAGGGTTGATGTATTGCTGGTATTCCAAGGATAAGTTCAAAAAAGTTCCAGACCAGAGAAGTTGTTTCCCCTTCTGAGAACAAATGGCTGATTGATTCTTCTTGCTGGTACTAGGCACAGCAGGAACAGATAGATGCTAGTTGTATGCCCTTCCTCTTTATTTCCAGGTCCACTCCTACTATATTATGCTCGATTTTCCAGGCATGAAAACTGACTTTGAGCGGGATTAGAGGATCCCAGCAATCCTTGAATCTGTCTGTTCTTTGTATTCTGTGTCTGAACAAGTTCCAGGCAGATTTTGTTGTGAAGTTACCATGCAGTTCTGGTTCCCAGATTGGTTGGTCATCTCCTCCATGTATGGAAATTTGGCTGATATGATCCACCAGAACTAGGAGATTGGGCAACAACTCTGCTAGGGCCTCTTTGTTCCATGTGGTACTTGTGAGAAGCTGGGAATTACAGATACTAGGCGAAATAACAGTAATTGAGTTACCTAAAATATCCACATTCATCCACTTATCCCACCAAAAGCTGAGTTTTCCTGTACCGATTCTCCATCTTATGTTATGAGACATTATTCTGCGGATGGCTACAATCCTTTTCCAAGTGTGAGAATCTTTGGGGTTTGCTCGAGCTATAGCTATTTCAACCTCATTACA
>JAOYMZ010004617.1:0-23489 GCA_025802335.1 Pinguicula primuliflora | reverse complement strand
ATTGAGAAATTTGGATTCATTAAGGGCACGAACGTAAATAACTTTATGGTGGGGAATATTGAAAAATTTTCCTATGGACTCTTATTTATTGGATAAGCTCCTTTTTTTTATTGGCAAGTTATAATTTTATTATGTTGTGAAAATTTACAATATATAGCTTTTTACATTGAGGCCCGACACCCCTTTACAACCCGATCAGTAGAATCAGGTCCCTGTCCTCTTCACAAATCACCCTCTTTGCTCGTACTCACCTTCTTCACAACTCACTCATCCATTCTCATCAATGTCGAGCTCCTGAAGCACAATTCGGGCACCTGAGACCAAGCCATGTATGAGTATATTGGATTCAGCAAGTTTGCCTGCCGGTAAGTGAGCCATAGTTGTAGATGAACCTTCTCCATTGTATCCTGCTCATTTCCATGTGCCCTGTTTAAATAGGATGTTGTTTCGACTTTTTCAGAGCTGCCAGAGTGCAATTTGTCAAACTGCTTTCCAACTGTGAAGGGTCCATGGAGCCCGGAGGTTATGCATGTGTTGTTGGAGGGGGTCCAGTTCCGAATTGGGCGGATTCTGGGGGTCCAACATGTGTAACCAGGTATAGATGTTGGAGAAATACTGGCGCATAATTATACACTCTTGGGCAAGAAGTAATTCTGTCTCCTCCGCCTCACCACATAATGGGCAATTTACCGCAGGTATTTGGAGACCTCTTCGTTGAAGATTAACTCTTGTTTGTAGGCGACGGTATAGCAGGTGCCATATGATGAAACAAATTTCTGAAGGTATTAGTCTAATCACATGAAGAAACAAATTTTTGGATAAGCTCCTATTGTGTTGGACAATTTATCTGGGTCGTCTAATC
Organism: Pinguicula primuliflora; assembly: GCA_025802335.1. Taxonomy (NCBI): domain Eukaryota; kingdom Viridiplantae; phylum Streptophyta; class Magnoliopsida; order Lamiales; family Lentibulariaceae; genus Pinguicula; species Pinguicula primuliflora. Next base: position 22,627 of record JAOYMZ010004617.1, on the reverse strand, counting down.
AATAATTGACGGATCGGATCAACCAACTATTTAAGTGACGCATTTGACGGTCAAAATGGATGCTCGTGAGAAACCCGAATTATGAACAGTTCTCTTCCATCTCACAGTCCAAGCTCCTAACCCAAGAGAAAGCCGATGGAATTACTGGTAAACGACCCCCGCTCAGTGGAATTGGTGAATGGTGATACCACATCACTCAAAATCTGGACGAAGACGGTTTAAAGAGGCTATAGAGCTCCATCTTGAAAGCTAATGAAATTCCATTATAAAAGATTTCGGGTATGAAAAGGAACTATCACAAGGAAAAGGAAGATTCAAAATGAATGGGGGAAAGGGCCAATCCACAACAAGAAAGAATTCTGGGAGGGGGTTATCTTCTCAAATTTCCATTCGAAATTCAGAAGAAGTGCAAAATATACATCCTATTTAAATCAATATTCAATGATATCAAACAAAGATCTACTGTACATGTACACCACAATTCATAATGGCAGCTGCACAACAGTTACCGTCATGAACAGGCTTTTTTTTTTTTTTTGAAAAGCAAAAGGTAGAATACATTATACAATTGCAAGTCAACATTGAAGAAGGCTGTTTTGCTCTTTGTCCTGCTCAAGTTTTACTCCAGAAATAGTTTGAACTTCAGCACTTTATTCACACATGCTACAGGATTGACTTGCTTGCCTGTGGTTTGCTTTGGGTCTATTATTTGAACACAGGAAAAGAGATTGGTTTCAGATGGCCCTTCTTCTACATGAACACTAGGAGTAGAATCTGCAGAGGAAGTGATTACATTACATAAGAGAGCAGTGGAATAACTTCAATGATTCAGATTGATGGTATATGCAAATTAACACGACAGTGAGCTGTGAGATTTTCTCCCACTTTACGAGATCACCACAAGAGATATAAATATGTGATCGGGCGTATGTGTTGCAAATGCTAGGGGAGAGATAGGAAGGAATCACAAATTCTGGGACAACTGTGCAACCGTGGTACAAAAGAAATATCGTTGAACTATTTACATAGGTATTTTCATAGATGACAACTAGCTTAGTTGGTAAGACCCTTGTTCCACTATTGATCCTCATTTTAAGAAGAACAAAAAAACAAGGCATTTTCATAAATGAAATCATTTCGAGAATCACACATGAAAAGATTTTCACACACGAATGTTGCTCACCACTTTCATTGAAGACGAGGCATGTCCCCATTGTTTCTTCGTATTCTCCTATCTGAGAGAGAAGAGTTATACGAAGCACGAAACTCTAAACCCTATCAAGACAAGCAACCAGTTGTTTAACCACTTCAAATAACATAGTTCGATTCATCAGACCCCATCATGTCGCTTGTCTAAGAGTGGTTATATCACCCCAAAAGCATAATTATAAGAATTAAGAACCTAGAATGTCTTGATTGCACTGTGAACAAACATTGAAAAATGAAGAAAAAAGAAAAGATAAATCCTTTCTTACTGATTGCCTTAATAAATTGAATACGCAGTATTTATAATGTAGCATAATATGTATCGGATCCATAAACAATGCGTCTGTTAGGAAAAAGTCAAAAACAAAGACAAACTTGCAGCATATGCAATGGACTACCAACTTAGATAACAATCACATGTGAAAGCAAAGGAGATGGGTGGAAACTATTTTTTCCGGTAAAGATGCGAGATCTATTAACCATCATGCATCAACAATTCTAGCATAGTTCTAGACGTTGGAATCTTTCCCTCTCTTCTCCACTACACAAGCAAATATCGACATGAAAATATGAAGCAAATAGAAGTGAAGTAGAACCATATGAGCTTCAAGTTCCAACAATTCAAATAGTCTTGGACTTACCAGTTTAATTTTGTTATCTATCAACAGAACCGGGTTGATTGTGTCCAGGCCCTGCATTATTTAAATTTAAATGCGGAGAATAATTAAAACATGCACTTTTGAAAACCTACAGAGACTTCAAGAGCCAACCCTGAAAAGCATCTCAAGATCATACTAACATCAACAACCAAACTCAATCCCTAAATAATACGGATGTTTGAAATAGTACCGACAGAACGTATGGCGCGTTAGGCGGAATAGGAATGTGATCGGTGATTCCATCTAAATCAAGCAGGATAAATTCTGTTTCTTCTTCAGCTTCTTCCAGCTCTTCATGTCCCGCTGATTCTGGTTCTCTCATTACGGACGAGAAGAATCCTTCCCCAGTTAACTTTTTCCCACAAGTCAACCCTGCTAAATCTTAGTAGCTACTTCCTCATTCACAATTGGAGGATTAGGGTTTCAGAAACTGGAATCGATTTGACTTCTCGCTTATTGTGTTCATGACTCATGAGTCGAGCTTAGAAATTTATTTGAATTGAGTAGCTTGGGTTCATTGGGCTTCTATGTCCAATATACAAGAAGCCCAAATACCGAAGACGTTTATTGGGGACCTGGGTTATCCTAGGTTAAATTTTAGCAGAAAGGGGGGAAATTCGAAAGAGAAATCGCCACTCGAAGAGAAATCGCCATGGCCAACAACCCCTCGCAGCTCCTGCCATCAGGTATACCGTCTCCCACTTTCTTCAAATTTGTATATATCGTTTTTCATGTCTGAATCGTCTCTCGTCTTGTTCCTGCTTTCTTTACTGTTCTACTGAATCGACTCCCAGTCTCCTATAATCGGAGGTTGGAATGGAACTTGCCTTGATATGTGAAGTGTAGTTAGAGATGGACTTTCTTCCCCCAATCCTGTTAATCTGGTAGGAAATTTCTATTTACTTTCTACAGCTGAAACTGAAATTTTGATTTTTAAATGAAAATACAGAGCTAATCGATCGATGCATTGGATCGAAGATATGGGTAATAATGAAAGGAGACAAGGAGCTCGTGGGCACACTCATGGGGTTTGATGTTTACGTTAACATGGTGCTAGAAGACGTCACCGAATAGTCAGTACATTACCTTGCTGTTTTATTCATGTCTAGTTCTTCTTGCTTTCGGATAAATTTACAATTTGTTAACAATGGCACTTATATTTTGAAGCACCCTAATACTAATAGATTTGCAAGCTTTAAATTTATCTTACTTTTGTTTTGTATATAGTCTAGTTTCCGTATTATCCTTTGTTTAACCGAATCTGAGTGGATGTGTGTAATTGTGAAGTTTACTGACTAAACTGCTGCATATTTAAGTTGCTCAGTGAAGTGAAGTTTATATCCTTAACTGAGCTATGCCCTTTTCCTATTTTACAGTGAGATTACTGCAGAAGGTCGACGTCTAACCAAACTTGATCAGATTTTGCTCAATGGGAACAACATTGCTATTGTGAGTTAATTTCTTACCCGACTCTATTTTTAACAAAAACTCTTTTTTCAGCATAAGTTCCATTTTTGTTTAGTAGTTGGCTGCTTCAGTAATGTTCAAGATTTTTATATTGGAATTGGATTGCTTCGATATTTATATTAACACCTTCGACTTATTTTGGGTTCTGTATCAATGGGCATCGATTATTAAGACCTTGTCATTCACGAAGAGCGATTTTGGATTGCTGAGATATCAACTCTAATTGCATGAAAAACAAATATCTAAAGATTTATTAAATTGGTCAAATATTATTAATTGCTGTGGGTTTGTGCCCTTGCTGAATTTGCATTATGTGTGATACAGCTGGTGCCCGGAGGTTCCCCCGATCCCGAATGATGGAATAGTGGCCACGGACAAGGGTAGTTTTGTTAACTCAAGTCTGTTGTACCTATGAATTACTGTGTTTATTCTTGCATCTAAATTCTCGAAAGTTTTTTTTTTGATGATAACCCTGGTAGAGATTTCATGTCTTGATTGAATCAAAAGTACTTTTACGTGCTTTTTCTAGTGTTATCTTCGAATCGGATTGTTATTTTATTCTGTTGAAAGTGTAAACGCTCAAAGCCAGGTTTATGAGCCTACAAAAAATTTCTAATCCCGGACGATATATGGGCTGACCGTTCCGAATTCTCCAAGCCATGATTAATAGCATTTAAAAACTAAGTGATCTATTCCTAGCCATCAGATCAACAAATGGACGATCAAGATTAGAATTCAGAACATAATGCCGCTTGTCCGCCATAAAACGTTCGGGATTAGAAAATTTTAGTATGAGTCTATTACTTCTCTTAACCCCTACAACTCTATTGGTTTCATAGAACTCTTATAACAGGCTTCTTCTCATTGAAATTTGACAGTGATCCTTTCTCTGGCAACGTCCCCGTCTGTGCATCTCCCCCCTATTCCACTCATCAGCCAACTGTGTTGTGTTGACAAGGATAGAGCATGAACTTGGATTGGGGTTTGAGGGTCACCCCTATTAATGTTTTGCGTCCAATTTGCAATTTGTGGAACACTTTGATTTTTGCATAAATAAGTGTTGGAAACACTGAGGGAGCCCCTCTGTATTCACATCTGCCACATGCTTCTACCTGGAACGGAATTTGACACGGCATTAGTCTTAAGTGTTCATCAATCTAACTTATTCCAGTCATCACCTGCACATATGGATAATGGTACACTCCAATCACGTGTAATAAACTAGATGTAATTAGGGGTGAGAATCAAGGTCAATGACATTATTTTTAGCTAGAATCAATTGTATTTCAATTATTTGACATGATTTTTGTTATTTTTCTTGATTTCCACTGGATAAATGCATCCATACATGCAGGGTTGGAGCTAGGATTAGGGTGAAATTTATGTTTGAGATCATAGTCGCCTAAGTTAGCTTATGCCGCTTACGCGGGCACTTAGGTGTGGGTGATCCCTGACATTCGCTCTCTAGAACACTGGGTGAGACACATATTTGTGTGCAATACACTCATTCAACCATGGTTGTATCTCCCGGGAAATTTTATGTTCCAGAATACTATGGTCATGAATCGTCCATAGTTATAATTGTGACTGTTGGATTTTTATCCTACGGTCACCATCATTTAAGTCTTTTATGATTGTGACCATCAGATCAACAATTCGACGGTCACGATTTTAACTCGGGACAATTCGGCACATACTATCCGGACTGGGACATTTTTCTGTATCCCCCACCCTCCTAATCTCCTTGATTAGCTTAGACCGACTTAAGATCAATTAGTGCACTTTACAAGAATCACTACAAATAAGTTGAGCTTGTCTTGTGCATTTCCATTTAAGGTATGTAGCTTTATCTAATGGCACAGGGAAAGAAAATGTGTTAGTAGGAAAATAACCCCACAGCACAAGATCGGTCATTGCATTGCACCAGGAGGCAATTGCTTTCTGTCCAATGTGTGATTCCAAATCCAAACCCTACACTTGTATGGAAAAGAGAAGTTCCAACAAGGCGAAAATCCAGTAGTGAATTGTTATTGTCAGTTCAATAATCCAGTTCCACTACTATATAATAAAGATTAATTATTTCGTACGGTGTGACTGGTGTGGACTAATTCAGCCAGTGTGAAACTGATGTGCCAAACATCCTTTTATTGCCCGTCTCTTTTTGTTTTCAAGTGCTGATAGAGATCCTGCGTTGGATATTATGAAAAGGGGATGCGAAAAGGTCGAATACGATAGGAAAATAATCAATACAATCATATGGTTAGAGATATTTTGACGATTTATATTGTCAATAATTTATGAAATCGGTGTGAGTGAGTGAGTAAGTAAGAAAATTTGGAGTTCTTTTTTTTTTGGTTTGGCTATTTGACTCTTTGCTATTAGGTAATATCAAAGTATCCCCACCAATCGAGCCCTCTCTTCTCTTACGATTGGAGATTAGTGTGCGAATCCCCACCCCTGCTTGCAGCTGATGGCTTGAGGATTTTCAGTTGCTTTCAAACTCCTGGCGTTCGGTTTTTCTTCTCCAGTTTGATAGAACGCAGATGCTATGAGGGCAAAATTGTAAATAGACTGTTGTAAATTACTTTTAATATATAAAATACCGTTTAAATTGTCAAAAAAAAATATCTCGGTTCGAGAAGAGTCGTCTAACTGGTGATCGTCATTCATTCTGTCCGAGTGCTGTCTAAGCAACCGCTTAGGGATAGCATCCACTTTCCCGAATACTAAGCATCCTAGAAAAATTAAGGAGTCCAACACTCATAAGTCATAACATAGTAGGTTTTATTTCCGTGGCCATATGAATGTGATAGTGATGTATTACTCAAGCTAAGCGTATGGAGGTATTAAAGATTGTGATCAAAACACGTAGACTCGAAATATTCCCACGTCATCTGCTCGCCCTATAAAATAAAACACTCTAGCCACACAGCCCCCACTCATCCCTTCACAACTGATCTCCTGTTTTGTCCCTGTCCTCTCCATGTGCATTTAAGAGAAACCCCAAATTTGTGAGGACAATGCCAAAAAGAAGCAATCTTTGAAGATATAAGGAAAGCAGAGAGTGATTTGGTTATGCTTGTGCCAAAAAGAAGCAATCTTTGAAGCATATAAAAGACAACACAGATAGATTCCCTTGTGTGCTGGACAGACAGTTTGACCGAAACCAAAAGAAAAAAAAAATTGTCTCCCAGACAATATTCTCTTCACTTGCTGTAACTGGGAGTGCAGATTATATAATATCTGGAACGTAACATGCGGGTAAGCTTAGTTCCTTTCTTTGTTTACTCCAGTTTTCAGAAGAACATGATTCCCATTGTGTTGTTTTCTCTGCTCTTATTTATGGCAGATCTTAGGAGCAGAGGAATCTCCAAGCGTGGAGAATTCAGGCTCCATCAATAGAGAGAAATTTGATGAAGGTAAGAAGGCTCTAAGGCTAAGTCATTCCGTGTTAACGTAATAACGTACTTGTCTAACAATTGATATCCTGAATTTGTAGTTCTGGTTTGATTGTTGTTTCAGATCAGAAACGATACAAGTCGATAGAGATTGTATCATGGAATGATTGCGGGAGCCAGCGAAGGAGCTATAAAGTAGTGGAGGACAGCTCGGTGTACTGCGAGAGCTTGAGCCTTTTGTATTTCCTCAGGAGGAGAGAGATCTCCAAGGCAACCTTTTATCATACTCTTAACTTGAAGACTATGAAAAAGAAAAGGGAAGATGTGGGAAATAAAGTCTTGCCAATTACTGAGACGCCTCATTCTTCGGATCAGAGCATTGAAACGAAAGAAGAGCCGAAAAGTGACAAGATGAAGACATTTTCTAGGATGAAAGAGTTGATCAAATGGGCAGCAGGAGCAAAGGCCGACAAGGGAGGGAAATATCTTACTAAAAAGGTATAAATATGTGATTTTTTGAGGGTAAAAGACGGTGATGATTATAATTCGACGTACAACTCATTCACTACTTAAAATTCGGCACAGCTTACTCTTTTTTGGCGTGCACAGATGTCACTTTTTATGTACTGTCAACTGAGAACTGAATATTAATTCACAGGTCTTGCATTTTAGAAGCAAGGAAGCGTTAGAGTCCATCCCTTGCAAAGACGAACTTCCCAGGAGCAGTTTCGGATTGGCTACGGAAAGATGCTCGTCCATTTCCTCCATCCATACTGCTGTTTCTGCTGTAGGTTCACTGAAAAATGGTGAATTAGTGAATGCAGATTCAGGGGACTCTACTCCTTTACATGATACAGATGAATGCGTGCGCCGAAAGGGAAATTGGATAATGACGGATACCGAATGTAAGTCTTTCTCCTCTGTAGAAATGCAGAAAACTTGAAGGCTGCATATTCAACTCTGTTGTAATTTCTTGATTTGTGATTCAACAGTTGTGGTACTGGAGTTATGAAGATCAGGTACGGGAGTAAGCTTATGGTGTGGAACGTTGTGCCGAATAAATGAGTTATGTGCCTGATTTTATTCATGACCGTCGAGATTGTGATCTAAAACTCAATTCCCACATAACTCATTTATTCGGTACCAAAACTTCGAGACCTAAAGATTTTTCTTAAGTACTGTGTTTGAGTTCATGGCTCTGCATGATTGTTAAGAATGCGTGCATGAATGCAATTGTTGTAATACTTTGCCTTGGAAAACAAGTGAACAGAAAGAAACCGGTGTGTTACAATCTAATAACACACTTTATCACGGCCACTTGATGTATTAACTGGAAATGAAGAGCAGCTTCATTTTATCTATGCGTTTATATTATTAACTGGAAAAGAAGAGCAACTTCATCCTGCAGATCAGGCCACTTGATGTACTAGAAACTTCTGAGAGCAACCAGACATATATTTTTCTTTGTGATGATCAAATGGAAATCATCGCATTCTTCTACAGAGAGAGCTTTTCTATAGGAAAAACATAAAGAATAAGACAAGTTTTATGGCCCAGAATGTCATGAGCAGATTAATTATGTTAGCTTCAGGGTGGTAATCGTGACCATTGATTCACAGCACTTGAATGAGACCTAATATCATTAATCTGATCCTAACGTTCTGGACCGAAAAATTACTCGAGGGTATCATTACACTTGATCTGAACCATCCAAATGCCTAGAGGAGAACTGCTTCGCTACATTACTGTTACATTGGAACAACTGTGATGCACGTTAATTTCCATATTGTCAATAAGCCTGACACTCCCAAACCAGGCAGCAACGCAGAACACAGCAGGGCTTTTAATTTCTTCAACTAACTCCAAGCTTTCTTGGTCTACGATCTGTTTTGCCACGAAGTGACTAGCAAAACTTAAGCAGGATTGAGGAGGGTTATTCATTCAGAAAAAAACTTCAGGTCACGAATCTTACGTGCCGAATTCTAACTATGATCGTCAGATCAAAGTGTTGTATCATAATCTCGACGACCATAATTAGAATTTGGCACCTAACATTCGGCACCGTAAGCTTACTCGAAGAGAACTAATATGTTCTTACCTCAGCATAGTCAACCTTTCCACCAGATTCATGTATGGTCTTGATCACGGAATCTGTCAACCGTTTGCACTGGACCAGCCCCTTTTCAGCAAGAGATTTAGCAGTGAACAGGGATCTGCTTATGGACAAAGCCTGTGGAACATAAATTGGACATTGTTAACAGAAGACGTGTGTCCGGTGATTGGGATAAGGCTATGCTTGTTTGAACCAACAAACAATACCTTCTCCCTTTCCTCCGGAGATAGGTGCACATTGCGAGAACTCTTGGCAAGGCCATCCTCATCTCGAACCAAATCTGCACCAATCACTTTTATGCAAAAATCAAGATCTCGTACCTGAAACGCAATGCTTGCCAAGTGAAAAAGTATCTAAAAACCAGGCATCGTTCAAAGTAAGTACTCAATCATTGCCAAGTGAAGAGTAACAGGAAACTCTTTTTTTTTTGGGTAGGTAGTAACAGGACCAGAAAATTTCTGATGACGGTCCAATGTACCGACCTTATGTGCAGAATTCTAATTTTGTCCGTCGGATCTAACACTGGACGGCCAGTATTTAAACATTCATTTAACTTAAGTGATCTAATCCTGGCCGTCAGATCAACATCCGACGGCAAGTCCGGTACCATGACAGACTTAACCAACACAGAGTCATCCCTTAACCACGCTAACACAGACGTCAGTAATGGAATAAAGAGACATCAAGTAACACAATTCAGTATCCACCAATCAACAATGAGAATTCCAAAAGACGTATAAGTTTATGAACTTTACCATCCTTTGTATGATCCTCAACTGCTGGTAATCCTTCTTACCGAACACAGCGACATCAGGCTCAACAATATTGAACAACTTAGCCACAATAGTAGCAACTCCTCTAAAGAAGACAGGCCTACTCTTCCCACACAAGCCTCTCTCCAGAAATTCAACTCTGATCCACGTCTCATGCCCAAGTCCACTATTTTCAACACAAGACACGGCCTTTGCCTCTTCTTGAGAGCCGTCCACAAATAACTTACTCTGCCCATAATCATAGAGATTTCGTGGATGGAAGATAACATCCACCCCACCAGGAACGCTCTTCAATTTCCGGATATCGCCAAGAAAATCAGAAGGGTAAGTGGAAAGGTCTTCGCTCGGGGAGAACTGACCTGGGTTTACATAGATTGAGACAACCGTAAGGTCTGCGTTGTTTTTGGATTCTCTGACTAGAGATATATGGCCTTCGTGGAGATAACCCATTGTAGGGACTAATCCAATTGTCTTGCCTTGCGCTCTGGCGGACCTCGACCACTCCCTCATCTCATCTTTGCCTGTGATTACTAGTGGCTCTATGTCCGCCATGGATGCTAAATTCTTGCTTCCCGATTACTCTGGGATTACAAAATCAGCCCAGGCCTCCTTTGGATTGCAGAGTCTCGCTCCTATTGGAAGTGGCGAATCGAAAGATTTCGGCATGGTGGACGAACGATTGAAGCTATTAATTATTGTAACCTTGACTCCGCTGATCGAGCGGAATGGGAGGCATCGATATAAGGAAAAGGAAGAGTTGATAATTCCAAGAACAAAATTTGTTATTTCCGAAGGGTCATGGTACATGTTCCGATTAATAATTCAGAATGGTAGTGATATGCCGTTTTCTTAATAATTTTACTTTTTTCTTGTCGTTTTGGTCTTTGTCATTTGTTCTCGTTTTTTTTTTTGTCATTTGTTCTCGTCGAAGTTTTGTTTTGTCCGTTTCATATACTTTTTGATGTAACTTTGTTTTATTATTCTTTTATTTATTTTATTATATATTAATTTAAAATTTAATTCTCTTTCCTATCCGTATTTAAAATTGAATTTATCTTAAAAATCGATCACCGTTCATTGAAACAAACGGTACCATAATTATCATCACGTTGTGTGCTTCGATTGGAGATGTCAATTGATATAGTTTCCAGCAATGATGCTGTGCATTTGTTGGATCACTCCTAGTGGGGCCTTTTAGATAGATAGATAGTATAACGGGATAGATGTGAGGATCGATTTTATCAGTGTGATCCACCCCCTACTAAAATGTACTTCTTCTCCCTCCTAAGGAAGACGTGATAACCGGTACTAATATTTTGCACTATTTTTACACTATTGATTAGGAGGCAACACTTGATTGGATAAGTGAAAGTCCTATTTTTACACTATCTAGATGTTATCACCTGATCAATAGTGTAAAAATAGTCCCAAATATTAGTGTCATATATTGTAACTCCTCAATTTGTCATTATCTATGTGTTAGGTCAAGTCTCAACACGATTCAGCTAGCGAGATTTTGGGAACTATTGAGATAATATCTCATATGGTTGAGAATTAAAAATAAATTAATTTATAAGATTCAAATCTCCTCACCAATATTAGCTATAAAAGAAACCAACTTATAAGATAATGGGCTAATACAATCAAATCAATCATTCTATATTTTGATATTTTAATAAAAGTAAATCACATTTTTCTTATAAGTTATTTTATACGCACAGAACCAGAAATTATAGAGTCAAGTTTATTTTCTAACCGTAAAATAAATACAGTTCACACTGTCGACTAAGCTATCCAAAAGGCTTGATCCAATCAAAGATACCACTCATGGGTTAACCCTTTCACCACCTGCATCAACCAGTTATGAACTAGCACATAATGCTTTTGGAATCAATAACGGACTCATGAATTCACGTTTGATTACGATCATCAAAAAATGTGAAAATAATCGTGTGATCCTTGCACCTCTAGAACCGAATAAATAGTGGATTGTGTCTTCCAGCAATCTAGGCCCTAGGATTCAATCTGTAAAACACAGGAAGATGTATTTATTTACATATCGCGTGAGATCAGTTTGTAAAGTTTTAATTTAATCAACGGTCCGGATTACTCGTCTTGCATATTACTACTTATCTTGCAAACAAGAAAATTTCCAGCAATCTCTCTTTAGGGTTCTAGAGGTGCGATCCTTGCAGCTCTAGAACCGAATAAATAGTATTAGGAGGAGAAAATTTCCATCGATTGCATATTCGTCTCTTTCCCCCTCTCTCTCTCGCGAACCCAACTTAAGGGAAATACTAGGCATGGGGTACCACCAGGTGGAGTTTGTACATAACTTGTACATACTTGTATTTTATGCTTTACAATTCATCCGAGCTCGTCGTTTAACATTTAATACCCCATCTAAACAACATTGATTTTATAAAAAATATGTATAAAATCGTTATATACAGCTACCTTTTTGTTCCTAAAACAGCCACTAAAATCGCTATCAAGAAATGTGTGCGCATCCTTTTCTTACTCTTTCACACTCGAACATAATTACAACACACGATCAAGCATCAGCCATCAACTTGCAGGCGACAAAAGGAATGAACCCAACGGCATATCAGCAAGCCACCTGATCTCTGTACTGGGATATCTCTTCGAAAATAGGGAGCCTTCTTGATCTTGCCGGGCCCCACTGGTTCATCACCCGTTCAAGAGCTTCCATGAAATCGTCTTCGAAGCTCAGGCCCGGAGGATATGGAGCGGATGCGGTGCTGCTGCTGCTCAACTTCTTGCTGTAGAGTTCCAAGGACAACTCCCCTGCACGGCTTCTTGATTTCATCTCATCAGAGCCCAGAAGTTTGGATTGCAGCACGTCCTCGAGCACTGAATCAGCTTCGTTGTATCGTCCCTGTTTAATGAGGCAATGGCAGAGGTTCAGGGCCTTGTTTGCATCCGGGTCGATCATTTGAGCCTTTCGATATACAACTTCCGCGGCCATGAAGTTCGACTTCTGCATATAAGCCCAGGCCAAGTTTCCCTGCAGGATGAGCAGCCGTTTTGAGTTTGAAACACATGAACTCAAGATAAAAACAAGTTGCAGTTAAGGAACAATATATGGCATGATGATGTTGGAATATTGTACCACCGAATTAGAAAGCAAACTTAAATAGGAATGTAGCACCTATTCCTATTTAAAGGTTCGAGTATACCACATATTCCTATTTAAGTTGTAGCACCTTGTGTGCGGCCTTAGTCCCGACCCTAGATAGAGACGGATCGGTTTTCTAACAGATAATGCACTTGCCAGAATTCTTGACGTTTCCTGTTTGATGGAGACTTGAAACTTCTTCCCATGAGAACGAGCTGTTTTCGTGGGCTTTCCGTTAAAGGCTTCTCCTAAGTATATCTGTTTGAGCTTATGTTTCAGCAGTGCTATTTGTTCATCAAGTTTGCCACATTTCTGCAGAGACCAATCAAAATGCTCACCACAACAATACAAGTGGATTGGAATGAACATGAAAACATGCAACAAAATGTCTGCCTGCCCACGTTCTCACCTTGTATAGATCAATGAGAACATTATCGAGCGAATCCTGTGCGTTTCTTGGGCAGAGGCCTCGAAAAGAGTTGATGGCTTCGATGGCTTCTTCTGTTCTGCTCAGTTGCTTCATTACCACAGCCATGTCTTTTAGGGCACTGTCGACTCGATCTCCCGAATTTATTGCTTCCCAGAACCAAACTATGGCTGCCTCAGGATCCTTCTCCACTAGCTGAGCTCAAGGAAAATTCGAACACCACAATTGTAATACATAAGATAACTTGATTGATCAAAAGTTTACCTCAGAAGCAATGAGCTAAAAATATACAATGTTAAAAGCCAGAAGCTTCATCTTTTACGGTGTGCAAAAAGTGAAATGATATAAGTCACTGCAAAACTGCACCTCAAACGCACCGCTTTGCCTGCACACACGCACGTGTTGGTGTTTGTGTGCTCACAGTGCAAACGGTGCGATTGAGGCACGGAAAAGCGGTGCCGCATATCCCCTTGTAAAAATGTGATCATATACCCGGGATCAAGAAAGATAACAAATAGCTGGTAGCATAATGCTTGTCTTAGAACCACACAAGAATAGAATAGAACCTTCTTGTGCTACAAAGAATTCTTGATTGCGTTTCTAATAAAAGGTAAATGCCTTGATGGTTCATCTTCATGGAGTTGAGTTTCCTATAGTAGATCATGATATCACTATATGGTTAGGTAAACTGATTGTCCTTTCATCTATTAATGAAGATACAACAACAAATTTTCTTTTATAATGCTGCCAAAACTATACACTAGAAGCACCAGCACACCAGTTGTATACTACCAAAGACAGCATATATTTCCTTTACACCCACATGTATATATGATATATCAGCAACATTAACTTCAATGATTCATGAAACATATCTAAGAAATCAACATACTTGGAACTTATATGGAAAACCCATAACTCCTATTCCTCAGAAAATTGATTCACAATGTATAAATGGCAAACTGAAATCTTGAGATACCAAAAGAAGATGATAAATACCTGAGCGTGCTTGGCTCGAACATAAGGCCCATCTCCAGAGGGAACCTTATGAACCACGTGGAATAAATCCTTTTCCTTCTTTTTTGGACTCTTCTTATTCAATCCACTTTCCATTTATTTCTCAATTCCAAGAAGTTGTCCTTCTTTGTCTATGTTTTCTTCTGGACCAGCAGCTTATTGAGAAAGGAGGTAACCAATTTTCTTCAGCTAGTATCTGCCAAATCTGTGATTTTTCCACCATGAAACACAACAGTGATTGGATCACTCAGCAGGAAATCAGAAGAAGATGCAGATGCAGAAAGTGAAAAGATTCCATCTTTGATTTTTATACGCGCCCGGCGCGGGAGGTAGAAGATGAAGGGGAGGAATGAATGTGGACACTAGGGCGTCCAGGTTCATTTCCGCTAATCTCAACTTCTTGCAACAAGGGTTGCCACGTGCTTAGTTCACACGTACGAGTTAATTAGTTTTTTTTGGTAATTTACGAGTTAATTAGTTGATGAACGCATCCGATGCCCTCTAAATCCCCCCGACTGGGTCACATACTCACAACACAACTATTAAAATAATTTTATATGACCCCATAATTAGGAATATTATACTTTTTATAAATTGGATAAGGGTAAGTTATGGTATGGGCAAGTTCACAAACAATTTTATGTCATTAATTATTATGAGATAAGTCATAATAAAATATTTTATTATTCTTTCACGCTGAATTGTGAATCTACAAATGTCTTAACTTTGGCCACTTCGGAATGAGAATCTCCTGCTAGCAAGACGTCATCAACATAAATGAGCAAAGCAAGGAAGCAATGGTTATGTCAATACATAAACAAACAATGATCACGCTGTGATGGCTTGAAGGCATATTTTAGGAGGCTGGGTACTAAGTCCTGGTTCCATTGATGAGAATACTGTTTAAGGTCATATATGGAGCACTTAAGAAAGCATACTTGGTCCGGAGGCACTGATTTCAGGCCTAGAGGTGGAACCATATACACTTGTTCGTAAAGATAGCCATGCAAGAAGGCGTTATTTATGTCTAGTTGCAGTACAATCCAGTGTCATTGCACAGCCATAGCGAGGATAAGACAAACGGTGGTATGCTTGGATATCGGAGGGAAACTCTCTGTGCAGTGAACGCCAGCTACATGGTTGTAACCTTTGGCAACAAGCCTTGCCTTGTGCCGTGAAATACTACATCCGGGCTGTATTTGATTTTACAAATCCACTTACAGCCGATAGGCTGCTGTCCAGCAAGGAGGTCAACGAATTCCGAGGTGTGATTAGATTCAAGTGCAAGCAGTTCGGAGTCAATGGCATCAAGCCATTATGGATATCTAGATGCCTGAGAGTACATCCGAGCTTCAATAGTAGATACAGTGGAAAGTAGACCGGATGCAGGGGTGAGTGAAGATGTGGCTGAAGTATCTCGATGAGAATTTGGTTCGGTCATTTGATAATCTGCATGCCATTGAGGAGTTTTGTGTACTCTATAGCTTTTTCGAGGGGGTCTATCAACCAATATATGGTCAAATGGAGAGTCATTTGATGGCATAAGAGTGGTGGCGGAAGATGGTGAATCAATATCTAGTTGGTCGACAAAAAGATCATGGCTGGTTTAGGCTGGGAGAGGATGGGAGAAGGGTGCAGTGGGAGTGATCATAGGTTGCAGAAGTGGAGATATTGGTAGTGAGTGAGGAGTTGGGATTGGGGCAGGAGGTTGGTCACACAAATATGAGAAGCTGATTTCATAGAGCTGAACATCCCTCAACAATACCATCTTATGATTTGTGTGATCAAACACTCTATACCCCTTGGTGACCCCGGAGTTTCACATGAAGGCACCCTTGAAGGCCCTAGGGTCCAGCTTAGATTTATGTGGCTGGTTAATGGTTATGAAGCATAAACATCTAAACACTTTGAGGGCATACAAATCTAGTTCCGTGTGCTTTGTTATGTGATAAGATCATAATTAGGTCACCCAAAATCACATTCCCAATTTTTAAAATTTATATGCTTTGTTATGTGATAAGATCTATGGATTGTTTCGAAATTTATGTACTTATTTCTTATGTGATAAGATATGTGGAATGGTTATATGCGATAAAGATGTTAGTTTCTTGCTAATGTTAGTTCTGTTAGTTGCATGTGATAAATGTTACTTCATTGGTGCTGTTAGTTCTGTTTAAAGTTGTTAGTTTCTTGTGGTGGTTCACATAGGCTAAATTCTGAAATTTATGTGCTTATTTGCATTTTTTGTTATATGATAAGATCTATGGAATGGTTGTTAAGTTATTTCCTTACTACTGTTTTTTCTGTTTATGCGATAAAACTGTTAGTTTCATGTGGTAGTTAACTGCTATCATAATGAGTTATGTGCTTTGTCATTTAGAATTAGTATAGAGGGTTCGATGGAGGAGGATGACCATTTGGATTTTGAAAAGGTTATGGATGATGATTTGGTGTTTGAGGAAAATTTAGTTCAGGAAGAAGAAAAAGAATGGATTTGAAAGAACCAAGAATAGGAATGAATTTTGATTTTAAAGATTTAGTGCATAATTTTTACAAAAATTATGCTAGAAAGAAAGGATTTGTAGTGAGGGTAAAAAGAAATCGATATAAAAAAAAGTGGAAATGTTATGTAACATATGGTTTGCAATTGTGGTGGGATTGTGCATAGAATATGTTCTGATCCAACAGAAGAGCAACTTACAACCAACACAAATTGTCAGGTATCTATTGATGTGAACTTGAACGCTGAAAACCGTTGGATTTTGCATAGATGTGAGCTTGAACATAACCATGAATTGGATGTGAGTAAAGAAAAATTTCTGAAATGCAATCAATATATCTCAATAAACATGAAAATGACCCTCGAGTTGAATCATGCACCAAGTATAAGAACTTCAAAGACCATCAGTACTTGTATAATTTCAGCAGAGGGTATTGAGAATCTCATGTGGATATAAAGAGATGCAAGAAATCATCTGGATAGGTAAGAAGAACAGAGCTACAGTCGAGGGAAGCCCAAGCCATGATAGATTACTTCAAAAAGATGCAAGCTGATAATCCTAAATTCTTTCATACCTATGAGGTTGATGATCAAAATCGATTGAGGAGTGTGTTTTGGGTAGATGCACGGAGTGTTGCGGCATGTAAAGAATTTGGAAATTCCATAACTTTTGATACTACTTAGTTAGTGTACTCATATGATATGTTGTTTGCACCATTTATTGGAGTTAATCATCATTGACAGTCGATTTTTCTTAGTTGTGCTCTGATCACATATAAAAACACTGAATCCTTTAAGTGGGGTTTCAATGCGTTTATTGATTGCATGGGTGTTGCTCCTAATGTCATAATTACTAATCAGGATAGGGCAATGCAAAATGTCATTGCTTCAGTTTTTTCAAATGCACAACATCATTAGTGTATTTGGCATATCTTAAAGAAGGTTCATGAAAAATTAGGGGGATACACGGATTATGAGTTGTTCAAAGCCAAACTCTTGAATGTCGTATGGAATTCATTGGATACAAAAGAATTTAAAGAAATATGGAATGATGTTATCGAATCATAAAGTTACATGAGAATGCATGGTTGTGTGATTTATATATGGAGAGATCTCGTTGGGTGCCCACATTCTGAAGGATACATTTTGGGAAAACATGTCAACAACTCAAATGAGTGAAAATATAAATGCACTCTTTGATTGATTTTTACACAGAAAGACCACTTTAAAAGATTTTGTTGCATAATATATCAATGCCTTAGCTAAGAGGGTTCAACAAGAAATAGATGAGGATGCTAATAGTTTCAATCAATCGTATACACCGATTTTACCATATTGGTTCGAAAGCAGTTCTTAGATGCACATACAAATAATAAGTTCAGTGAGTTTCGAAATAAATTTGGGGGTGAAGTGCTATGTTATAGGACATTTTTCAAGGAAAAAGATAAAATTTTAATATGGAAGGTAAGAGAAGACATTGAAATTGGAAATGATAGCCATAAATAACTCAAAGAAATGCACTTACATGTTCGATCCAATCAAGTGTTGAGAGAGACCAAATGTACTTGTCGGAGGTTTGAGTTTGAGGATATCATCTGTTGGCATATTATTCTAATATGGATTGAATTGAGGCTTGACCATGTGTCAGATACTTACATCCTATATAGATAGGAAAAAATATAATTAGGAGACATACAAAAGTAAAATTGCATTACGTACGGAAGGACCGAAAACCCGAGTGATAACGATATAATACAATGATGAAACAAGTGTATAAGATTGTCGAGAAAAGTATAGTGCCTGATTATGATTGTCATAAGGTGTTGACTATGTTCGTAGAAGCAAAAAATGAGATTGGAATATTAAATGAGGAGCAAAATAGTTCAACAAAAAGACATAAATGATGCAACAACCCATGTTAGTGATCCAATTAAATCCATCCAAAAAGAAAAATAACAAGTAAGTAGAAGAAAATCAATTGGTGAGAAGATAATGAGGAAAGGAAAAGGGATAGCAAAGACAAAAGTAACAAAAGCAAAAGGAAAATCAAAGACACAAGCAAGTACATCATTGAAATGTAAATAACCTTTAAATCATATTGTCTTACATGATATTACTAACATATTTACTATGTACGTTAAAGGTTCCGAATTCTGAAAATTGCAACAAGGTGGTGCACGAAAGTCAAATTTTTGATTTTTTCACCTAAGAAAGTGTCAACTTTGATGTGAGTTTCTTTATGAATATATTGTATATATTGCTATGTCCAATGTTGTATTTTAACTTTTGTTTGTATCTATTTTCCAGTTACAAGCATCACAACAATACTGTCCAAATATTTTTATCGATCTCAATTTAGTGACCATGAGTTTCTTTAACTTGATTTATGTTGATCATATTTATTAATAATTCATTGTGACAATGTGTACTATAATACAGTCGTGGAATGACGAAAGATGAAAGCGACAATTCATCTTTTGGGTTAAGTTAGGCAAGTGCATAGAGCTAGATATTCTTCTTTTGTGATGCGCACCAGCTCTTATTGTGACCGAAATATTGTGATCTTATTTGCAAAATTTTATTGTGACAAAGATTTGTTTGGTAATGAAGTAAATGACTCTATTGGGCATATTTTGCTTCATCAAATTTGTTCCTTCATCAAGTAAGATGATGAAATACACGTGGTCATTCTGTATATTTGTTATCTTTTTTAGTTGGCTTCAGATGTGTGAATTCATTAACAACATATAAGGTTAGATGACCCATGAGTCTGAACAAATACGAAACATCAAATTGGAATGTTACGAAAAGTTAAAAAACAAAGAAACAAGGAAAAAAAATATTAAAACCTATTTACCTGGGCCTGCCACGAAGTGTCTTGGAGGTGCTCAAGACACTATAGTATCCTTGCACTATACAACATTTCCAAAGGTTTTTAAATATTTTTTAATGAAAAATAAATCAGAAATTTTAAAAAAAATTCACATTAAATTTCACCCATTAAGTGCGATCAATTTTTATGCATTTTTTGAGATTTTTTTAGTAATGCAACTATCAGTTATATTAAATAAAACAAAATATTTACAAATGCCCGAATAAGAAAGAGATTTCACACGTCCAATCTTCTCACTTTACTCCCAAATAATGCATATTTACTCCACTCATAGACCAGTGCAACATTCGAGAAATCTCTCAAAAACCAGAAAGGTGAAATCAAATAGGAAACCAACCTTCATTAGCACTTCCCACAATCTTCTATTTACAGTTTCCTGCACTCCAAATAAGAATTCAAATAGGAAATCAAATAGTGAAACCAAATAGGAAATCAAATAAGAGTTCAGCATTTGTGTTTCAAGGGATACACTTAAGGTAAGGATTTGTGATTATCCTTTTCCTTATTTACATTATTCTCAATACTCCCCCTCAAGTTAGGCGTAGGATATCCAACACCTAACTTGCTTAATAAATCATGAAATACTCGACCACTGACGGCCTTGGTCAAAATATCCGCTAGCTGATCTTCAGACCGAACAAAGGGTAGTGTAATCGCTCCACTTTCGATCTTCTCTTTGATGAAATGACGGTCTACCTCTATATGTTTAGTTCTGTCATGTTGCACCGGGTTTTGTGAAATCTGAATGGCCGCTCGATTATCACAATTCAGAGGGCATGCCTCGGTATGGCCAAAGCCTAGTTCCATCATCAATCTCCTTAACCACACAATCTCCTTAACCCCTCGTGCTATCCCTCGAAACTCTGCCTCTGCACTTGACAGCGCAACTACCTTTTGCTTCTTACTCCTCCAGGTAACCAGATTGCCTCCAACAAACGTGAAGTACCCTGAGGTAGATCGTCGATCGACTGGGTTTCCGGCCCAGTCAGCATCAGTATAGGCTTCAATCATCAAATGTCCATGTTTCTGATATAAGATCCCAACATCCGGAGATCCTTTAAGATATCTCAGTATCCTGAATGCTGCATCCATGTGACCCACTTGGGGTTTATGCATAAACTGGCTTACAACTCCTACTGCATATGCGATGTCTGGGCGAGTGTGTGATAAGTAGATTAACTTGCCCACCAAGTGCTGATATTTATTTCTGTCAGTCAGCTCAGCTCCCTCAATCATCTTCAGGCCGTGATTCAAGACCATAGGTGTCTCTGCTGGCTTGCTATCAAGTAGTCCTGTCTCGGCAAGTAGATCCAGAATATACTTCCTTTGTGAGATGTAGATCCCCTGATTCGACCGTGCTACCTCAATCCCCAGGAAATACTTTAGTCTCCCCAGGTCCTTCATTTCGAATTCTGCGAACAAGTTCTCCTTTAGGGCCTCAATCTCTCTTCTGTCATCTCCAGTAATAATCATGTCATCCACATATATGACTAGGCATGTGATCCCCTGATCGCTCCGCTTCAGAAATAGAGTGTGATCTGAGTGACTCTGGTTGTACCCATACTTTTTCATTGCCAAGGTGAACCTTCCAAACCATGCTCGGGGTGACTGCTTCAATCCATATAAAGCTTTCCTCAACCTGCACACTTCGTCGGGTCGAAAGTCCTGTGAGAAGCCCGGAGGACCGTCCATATATACTTCCTCATTTAGGTCCCCATGGAGGAATGCGTTCTTCACATCAAATTGATGCAGAGGCCAATCCAAATTCGCAGCAATCGAGAATAAGATCCTGATAGTATCCAATTTTGCCACCGGAGAGAACGTCTCGGAATAATCGATCCCATACGTCTGCGTGTATCCTTTGGCTACCAGTCGTGCTTTGTATCTCTCAATTGAACCATCAGCCTTCCTCTTAATTGTATATACCCATCTACATCCAACTGGCCGCTTACCGGGAGGTAGCTGGCACCTTTCCCACGTACCACTCTTGTCTAGGGCATTCATTTCCACTTCCATAGCTTGTCTCCACTTAGGATTACTCATAGCTTCCACCTCATTCCGGGGTACATCGTCAGAATATATGGCAGTAGTAAATGCTCGTGCAGACTCTGTAAAGCTCCCCCTAACCATATCTGCCACTGGATACCTCTGAGTCTTCGGAACATGTTCTGGGGTATACCTTTTCGGTTTCACCCCCCTGGAAGCTCGATGAGGAAGAATAAACCTCGGTGGTTCAGTACCTGTATCATGGTTAGTAATAGAATCCATATGCGAGTCCCCAGGTAGAGTTGTTACCTGATCATCCGTGGTAGGAGATGACTGAGGTGGCTCATGCCGTTCTGGTGCTATTAAGTTGTCGTTATGATCCGAGGGTCCACTTGACTCGTGATGCTCTGGTGCGTGAGGCACATGAATCGGTGTGGTAGGAGATGTAGGCTCTGGTATGTGAGGAGTCGGAATGGTGGAACCCAGATCTGGTTGAGGAGATGGGGAAGAAGGAGACGACTGTGACACGGAAGACACTAGCCAATCAAGTGAGTCGGAACCTTCCACACTCTCCCCCTGACGACTTACTTGGGTAGAGGAAAAGTAATACTCGGTCTCTACAAAGTTACAGTCCAGAGTGGTAACAATGCGTCCAGTACGAGGATTATAACACCGATAGCCCTTTTGTAGGCCCCCATAGCCCACAAAGATACACTTCTCGGCACAAGCATCAAATTTCGACCTACTCACTTTCGGCACATGAACATACACGGTACACCCAAAGACTCGCGGAGTTAAGGACATAGTGGGTGGAACCTTCGTCAGCTCAGACAAAACTTGAATGGGAGTACGAAATTTCAATATTTGAGTCGGCAGGCGATTTGCTAAATAGACTGATGTGGCTATGGCCTCAGGCCAGAAATTCGAGGGAACATGAGATTCAAACATCAATGCACGAGTTATTTCAAGAAGAAATCGATTTTTTCGCTCAGCAACTCCGTTTTGCTGGGGTGAGTAAATACAGGAAGTTTGATGTAAAACCCCTTTTT
>JAOYMZ010004608.1:0-23494 GCA_025802335.1 Pinguicula primuliflora | reverse complement strand
ATCACCTTGGACTTAAGATTTTTTTGAGGATAACCCACATTCCTACCAAATTAATCCCCGCACGCGCACCCATACATATGAGTGCGCATATATTCATAGCCCATTAACCCACGAAATGTGGGAGGACGGCCCATTAAACCCACCAGATGTGGGCGGGCGGGCACGAAATCCGATTAATGGATCAGGCTAGATTTCTTCATTGTATTACATTAGAGGGATTCTTTGATCTCGACTTTCTGTGTGACATCGTTCCTGTTTTGATTTATACCGGCAAATTGACTATCACCCTTTGCCAATTTAACTTTCACAAGCAACAAGAGAGCTTGGCCGTCAACATCGGGATGCTGTAACGCAAACGAAAATGGAGATAATTTGAGGCTATGTTCTTGATTCTTTTCTGATCCCTTTATGTTTTCTTTACAAATATTGTGAAGGGTAAGACAAGGCCGTTGATTGAAATACAGATATGGACAGCAGAAATGGATATTTGGCAACTGGTGAAACTGCATCTCATGCATTATAACAAAGGTGGTCTCAAACCAATAATTGTGATATATGTAACCTTCCCTTATTCGTTTTACCAAACTTTAATGAGTAGGAACTGTTATCTTTGCTCAACTATGATCTATTACTTTTATTTTATGCTAACCTACACAGAGGTTTAATTTGTCTATTATGTACTAAAGTATAGTTACATCCATTCTTTCTATAAAAGAAAGCTTTATACAAAGCATGATTGTGATGATTTTGTGAAGCATCCTCTTACTCAATTTCAATTTTGTTGAAATTGTTGATGGGTATGCTTACTCTGATGATTCTTGCTGACACCCCCCACCCCCAGGTGGGTTGCAGGTCTTATCTGCACAATTTTTTCTTTCCGGGGCTTTCCAATTTCAACGGTCATCATCGACTCTTCTCATCGCCATCCATTCACAACAAATAAATTGTTGCACCTTCTATTATAGGGTTGTATTTATGTTGGGAGGTGGGTTGATTTCTTTCGAAAAATTAGTTGCCTTTCGGACCCGTGACTTCAAGCCACATTCAATATTGAGTTAATATATATGTGGAGGTTCATGAGACATTTAAACATGGGGAAGGTTATATGGCCCTAATTTTTGTCCTAATTTTTGCCCTGGTTTTTCAATTCCGGCCACTAGGATTGCCCGTTGACGGAATTGAGCACATCGTTAGAAAGCTTATATATAGGGGATCATGTTCAAGTTTTGGTGATATTCCGACGACGTTATCACCGTTTAACAGAGGGTTCACATTTTTCCCTTGGGTTAAGTAGTCCTTAATAGGGTTTTAGAAAATTCGGGCGACGAAGTCGCCGGAACCGAACCAAAACTTGAACACATGATCTCCTATGTATAAGCTTTCTAACGATGTGTCCAATTCCGTCAACGGGCAATCCTAGTGACCGAAATTGAAAAATCAGGGTTAAAATCAGGGCAAAAGTTAGGACCACGGAAAGGTGCAGGATCCAGTGACAGTAAAAAAACAGGATTTTAGACATGATTTTTAATTCCGGTCACTAGGGTTGTCCGTTGACGGAATTGGGCACATCGTTAGAATCCTTATATATTGAATTGCATATGTTAAAGTTTTAGTGATATTCCGACGACGTTATCACCGTTTAACGGAGGGTTATAAATCCCTTTGGGTTAAGTAGTCCTAAATAGGGTTTTAGACATTTCCGTCGATGAAGTCGCCGGAAACCGGACCAAAGCATGGGTGTTTTCATCTACAATGTATAAGCTTTCGAATGGTGCGACGAATTTCGAAAATGGATGATTCTACGAAAAGTTGAGTACGGACTGAGCATGCAAGGACTGAGCACAGGAACCGCTCCATATAATTCAATTACCTACACACTTACATATATTTACTAATAAATAATTTCCATATAAATTTAGCTATCAATATTTTGAAAATTTCGTATCTTTACATTCTCTACCTCTTAGAAAAAGTTCGTCCTCGAAACTTGCGGATCTCATGTCTTGATTCCTACATTATCTCAAATAAACTAGTCAATTCACAAATTACAACCCAACTTTTATGTACCTCTCCTACTTTAAAAATCACATTAATAGTTAATTTTGACCTCAAAGTTTAACTGTGTCGGAGTATTATAAATATTGATACATCCTCAAATCTCAACATCTCCTTCACCAAGAACCACATGCATCCTTGATAAAATTTTATCCAATCATTTATTAAACCACCAAAGTATCGTAACTCACTTCTAATGATTATCTCCAAATAAAATATTTACTTTAATGTCCACATATGATTAAATGGGATGAATTTTTCTTTGTTAGCTTCGTATTATTCACAATTTTTCTTACATTGGTAATTTTCGTCCTTATGCCTAAATACATAGATATCATCGTTTGAAGATACCCCGAACGGTAATCTTACTACCTGGTGAGTAAATAATTTTGCCTTGTACAATAAGTTTTAAACAGTTGTGTAGAAATATTTAGATTATCAACGTAACATGATAAAGTATTTTGGTAAACAGGAATTAAGTTAAAGAATATATAATTCTAATGCAATTTCTCATCTTTTAGTCATTCTTCTTTCTAATAACCAAATGAACTTCATTCAACTATCACGATGTAATTTAACTTACAGAAATAATTTAGTTGTTATTTTCAATGTGTGAGTGAGGGTGCAACCTAAGAGTACAGAACATATACTTCTATACCGAAGGAAATGCTGGACCACATGATTTTTTGGGAATCTAATTACTACAATGTGATGCACTTAGCTGACGGGACCTGACTAGGAGTCCTCAATCGAACTTGAACACTTTTAACGTTAGCAATTCTTCCTAGAGCAATGGTTAAACCGATAGAAATTTTGACATTATAAGCAATGTACATCTAGTAGATAGCTACGTTTGCAGAAGAAAGATGTTGACATAGTGTTGTTTAAGCATGACAAGTCAATATCAGACCTATATAGATTCAGATCAGTAGCAGAATTGGAGTGGCTAACAATTATCAGCATAGAAACAAATTAATTCTTGAGGCAACCAACAATGAAGATTAGTTACTCGTGCACATCACAAACGGATGAGGGACTATCATATGTCATAGTAACCAGTGTGATTCAACTAGATTCAACACATGAAATACTACTATAACGCATGCAATTGTATAAACAACACAGTTAGTAAATCACTACACTAGGGTTGGATTTGCTTGAAGGCCTAAAGGAGCTAAATGGACACCAACCCACAGTACCTCCATGGAATGATGCATCGAATACAATGATAAAGGCTATGTTTAAATGGCGAGAGGAGGACCTTATGCCCCTTCCTCCACCACCAGAGGTCACACAAATGACCTCGACTACTGTTCAGCTCAACCCTCGCTAGAGCTGGGCTGATCAGGTAGATGAGGAGGACGCCGCACAGGCACTAAGAGCTACCCAAGGAAAAGAGGAGGCTCTGATCCCTCCAATCCAGCTAAATGACTATGAGCACCAAGCTCCTCCAGTGACTGTCAGTCCAAAGCGCAGAAGGCGCGGCTGCCCGAAGAAACACTGAGTTCGTGTTTGCTGATTGTGATTGTACGTTTCATAACTAAGCTCACTTTTGGGGTTAGTTTGTTTAATCACTTTTGTTATTAATAAAAAACTAAACTTTGATAAAAAAAAATATCACTACACTAGGGTATCAAGTCTCTTTCATTATACCACTCAATACTAGGTTTCACAAACTCATAACAGGGGTGTACTGCCCAAGGATAAGGCCTTCTGCCCAGCATGGGGTCCTCAACCTGATAGTCATTGTCTAGACTCACTACATGTAGGGATATCTATTCCAAAGAAGCTTTATCTTCAAAACGAATACAACACTCATATATTCTTGCAACTAATTACATCATAGTCACTGCTACATTTAACAAGCCTAGACGATACGACTACTTAGCAACTGATGGGGTTACAAGATCCTCTTACTTGACCAACGTTACTACTAAACTCTGCATTAATCACAAATGAGTTGCTTTAGATATCGTGCACGTGTAAGTGAGTGTTTCAAACAAATGAAAAACTGAGAAAAATCTTCTAGCGCACTTAAGGTTCACCAATCATCCAGAATTGAAGGGATTCTATTAGAAAAGGATGATGCTGATTATTTTGGTTATGGTTAGTTATGTGTTTATAATAGTTGAGCATGTTTAAAAATGTATGCTTTGAAATGTGTGAAAGGTACTGTACCCGCCTTTCATTGTATAAACTTTTGATGGTATCAATGAAAGAAATCAGTTCCATCCATATCCATTTCTCACAATCTTCGAAAGAGGGAAAAACCTTCCTCTTCAATAGAACAAAAGCTCTGTTCGAATACAGAGAAGATTTGAGCTTTTATTCACAGATTCCATAACCCAAATACATATTCTATAACCATATCCTCTCTAAAATAAGCCCTAATATCTTCTATCAGAACCAGCTGCAAATACATAATAATCTCTCAATGTTCCGAGTGAGAATGCTTCCTACAAGGAAAATCAGCAACCTGTAGCTGTTGAAGAGAACTCAGAAGTTGTAGAAAAATCTGTTGCAGATTTATTAGATGATAATAACAAGGACTGAACAGCAAAAGGTAGCTGTTGGGGGGGATTCTGGAGCTGCGGAAAAAATCACGGAAGGGCAACAATTGGTGCTCTCTAAAGTCACTGAATCATTGGATAACAAAAAAAATCGTCCAGTTGAGCCAAGACAAACCAGATCCTGGGCAGATAGAGTGCATGCAGAATCGGATGAATGGGAATTTTTCTCAATGGTCGCGGCGGCCACCGCCTAATGATTTTTTTTAGTCATGCTACATGTCCAGAAAATTAATCCATACAATTCTGGATTGCATGTAAAATAAATTTCGATTTTAATTTTTTTTTTATTTTCAACACTTTTATAGTACAAAAAATGTATTTTCCAAAAATGTATGGTCAATTTGTAGGGACATCTAGTCTTTCTCTATAAAATTTATCGGTATTACCATCGGTATACAGTTACCTACCGTTATTGTAATCGACCGACATTTGGCGACCGAATTTTCGGTTACTCGGTAATCGCAGGTTGACGGACTCACATACATATGCAACATATACAAAAAAAAATTTAAAAGAACGCAAGGGGGTCTTGGCCTCCGTCGTCCTTTACCCATGCTAAAGTGTAATTCTCGCCTTATTATCCAATTGTAGTTGATAAATCATGAGTCCAATGTTCCCTCCAAGTTTGACCAGTGCATGCTTTCACATGTGGAATAATATTTCTCATCGGACCCGCATAAACCACTGAATTGACAACAACAATCGTTCAATCTTGATTAAAGCATACAGGTAATCAAAAATCCGGTGGTACATGATTATAAAGGATTCTGCATCAAACAAAAGCTAAAAATTGTCAGAAAGGCAGGATTGGCGCAAGGAAAAAAATTCAAAAGTTGCGGATAAAATTAAGAAGTTAAGAATGGAGCTGGTGATTCTGGAACTTAAGGCAGAATAAGGAGAATTACAAGAAGATGAAATAAGTCAGCCAGAGGCAATATGGATTGAGATCAAGAGATTAAGGAAAGAGTATGAGATGAGTGTCTATCAGAAATCCAGAGCACAGTGGCTCAATGAGGGTGATGAAAATTCGAGAGTCTTTCATAATTATGTTAAAAGAAACAGAGCAAAGGATTGCATAAATGGGGTGTGGTATCAGAACAGATGGGTGGACAGTCCAGATCAGGTGAAAGAGTGTTTCAGAAGAGATTTTGAGGACAGATTTAAGGAACCTTGTGTATTCAGATCGAGTTTGAACTGTGAGAGTTGCAAACAATTAAGTGCAGAGTCTGCTATTCAGCTGATTCAGCCGTTTAGTGAGGATGAAATCCTGAGTACAATAAGGAGTTGTGGTGGGAACAAAAGCCCAAGACATGATGGAGTTAATTTCAATTTCATCAAGAAATTCTTACCTTCCATGAAAGAGGACATTGTGCAAATGGATTTCTTAAGTGTGAGGAAGAAAACGTCTGCAAGTGCAATTCTCACACACTTGAGGTGCAATTCTCACACACTCATCACCACGCTTCCCAAATCCAATCTCGATCGAACTCTCTGGTCGATCCTCTTCACAATTGCTGATTTAGATCCTATATTGGTGGACCGCGGTGGGCTGTATGGCCTCCGTGGGGCAGGGGCACCCTTACTGCCGTTGGAGAAAACCGTGCTTGAATCAATCAAGCCAACATACGCATCCGTACTGGAGAAATCGTTTCATAGTACAGAAACTTCATCGTTGCAAGTATTGTGGACCTGGAAAGGCGAGCCGGCGATCACATTTACTGAGGACGAGATAGAGTAGTTCAGCGCACCCTTCAAGAACTCTCTAATTGGTAAGTTTTCACACAGTCGCCCTCTAATTCGTGAAATTCGACAAATAATCACATCTCTGGGTTTGAAATCTTCCTTTACGGCTGGAGTTATGGACCACAAGCATGTTCTGTTTCGATTTGATTGTGTTGAAGACAAAAATAGGGTTCTATTGCGAGAAATGTGGACAATTGGTCGATTTCCGATGAGAATTTTTTGCTGGACTCCTTTTTCCATAGTGATGTGGAGCCTTATATTGCTCCAGTTTGGGTCTCACTTCCTAAATTATCTTTGTTGCTATACAAGAAGGAAAATGTTTTCGATATTGTGCGTATCTTGGCGAGACCTCTGATGTCTGACCAGGCTACAATTGATCTTTCTAGACCTAGTGAAGCCTGTGTCTATGTAGAGGTAGATCTGTTAAAGCCACTGCCCAAGAGAGTATGGATTGTGATAGACAAATATGAATTCTGGTAAACAGTGGATTATGAGTATGTACCGGCTTATTGTGGATACTATATGAGAGAAGGTCACACTCAGCTGGAGTGTAAGGTGCTGCATCCATTCGATTTTCAGACTAAACTGAACCCTGCTAAAAAATCAATAGCTGCGAATACAACTGTGAAGAACAAAGGGAAATTAGTGATGCACTATAGGCAAGTCACTCATGCTACTAATGTTGCTGCGACTGCGAAAGTTGAGGACCAGCAAGGGACATCTTCATCTGTTGCTGTAGCTACCCAGGCTGCAGTGCAATCTAGCACAACTCATTCTGAAGGAAATGCTGTGTGTGCTAATACTATTGCTGTCCATCCTTCTGTTGAAATGGGTAATAAGGATCTGGTTTCAACAATGCCTGCAGGGTTGCAAAATCTAGGTGATATGATGCAACGCAATCCAGATACTAATGTTGCTCGTGCTTCTAAGCTGTCTGGTAAGTGATATATGCACACATTCTGCTAATGGTGATTTGGGCAAATTGTCAAGCTTAGATGTGGAGGAAGATAAAACATCTCAACCAGAGTCTATGATGCAACTAATTCTCGACAACACGCTGAAAACAGATCAAGATAATATCTCAGGGTCTTCATTAACCAAAAAAAGCAAGGGGAGAACCCAATCCCTTCAAATATTCTTCTAAACGCAGGGGCTAACCCAGTTGAGGAGTCCGCAATTAATGAGGTTCTACAGAGATCTACTGATAATCGGAAATCACCTTCTCCAAGGAAAAGATTAAAAAGTTTTGGTTCAGTAGATAGAGGGGAAAAATTATATGTAGCAGTGCTGAAGTCTGAAACTGTCTCTACAAGAAACAACAGATATAACGAACCTTCTGCGGCAATTGCTGACTTGCCACGATTAATTTGGTCTCCCAATATGTTCAGGGCTTAGGAACATATTGCTCCAGACTGTATGACAAAAGCCTTTGACATTCAAAAGATACATACAGAGGAAGGTCAACTTGAAGGTTTACATGTAGACACAGAAGACTGATCTTCTTCTAGCTCAGAAGAAGAGGGCCCTTTTGAAACAACCTCCTACATTGAATTGTTGGTCCCAGTAGAAAATCCTCAACCCTGTGCTGGTAAGAAAACATGTGTATTGGAAAACATTCCAATTGTGAGAAATGAAAGTGATGAATATGATTCAGATTATGAGTTTGAGTAGCAAGACTTGGACATAATGTTGTGAATGAGGTAATAAAGCCAAAGGGTAAAAAGATCAAGAAAGTAGAGTATGGTTCTAAAATCACAGGTGCTAAAAAGTGTGGTTATACCACAAGATCAAAACACCGTCGTTAATGTCTAAAGCCCTCATATGGAATATCCGAGGAGTAGGTAATCTACCCTCTCAAAGGAAGAACTCAGGTTAGTCAAACTACACAAACTTGAACTTCTGATATTATTGGAGCAAAAAATTAATAGAGACAAGCTTCCCTTTTTAGTTAAGAAACTTCGATTTGAAGATGGTCGGACAAATATCTCTGATACTATTTGGATGCTGTGGAGCCATAACATAGATGGGGTAGTCCATCTTGACACACCTCAGCTACTGGTAATGAAAGTCTGCATGAAAAATACCTCTGTCTTCAGCTATATCGGAGGAGTGTATGCAAAATATTTCAGATCTGGACGTATGGAATTGTGGCAGGCAATGAAGCAATTGTGTGGGTCTCTCACTGAACCACTGCTCATTGGTAGTGATTTTAATGTAGTAACTTCAGCTGATGAGAATAAAGGAGGCAGACTGATAAAATTGAGGTCACTATCTGATTTTATTGAAATTGTGCAGGAGTGTGGTCTAACTGACGCTCATTATACTGTTAAAGCCTTCACTTGGAGTAATAACCGCAAAGGGAAGGACTATATTCTTAAGCGCCTGGACAGAGTATTCCTATCAGAAAGTTGGGTGATGAACTTTGCTACAGTTAGAGTCTCTCATCTGCACCGAGGTAATTCTGATCATTCCCCTATGTTATTGGCCTGTACGCTTTCATTTTCATTCTTTCTAGCTGGGACATTCTGCTTTCCTGGACAAGGTCAAAGAAGTTTGGAGCAGCTCTAATACTCAAGGGAATCCCATTCAAGTCTTTGTTGGAAAATTGAAGCTCTCAGAAAAGGACTTCGACTTTGGAATAAGGAGGTGTATGGCAACATATTTGCAAGTATTAAAAGTTCAGAAGAGCATGTGCTAGCTTTGGAAAACATATATGATCAGACACAGGATGAAGTGGACAGAACAACATTAAACTTGGCCAGAATCAGCTGGAGCAACATTTGCTAGCTGAAGAAATGTTTTGGAAAGAAAAGGCTCGCATAAAATGGTTATAGGATGACGATCGCAACACTGCTTTTTTCACAGAACAGTGAAGATTAGAAGATACAAAGCGGGCGGCCTGTCATTGAAAGCAGCAGATGGTGCATCAACTCCAAAAGCTGATATTCCGGGGTTACTAGTTGATCACGTCACCCATCAACTTACTGCTAAAACAATCCCTGACTCATCTAGACTGCTGGGTTTGATTCCTAAACTGAAGACATATCAAATGAACAGCAAGCTTATAGAATGGCCTGAGGTGGATGAAATTAAACAAGTTGTATTTTCGATGAATAAGGAAAGCTCATAGAATGCCCGGACGGGTTCCCAGGACTATTTTTTCAACACTATTGGTCAATAATGGAGGTTGATCTTGTCAAGGTAGTACATAGTTTCTTTTCTGGATAGGAACTCCTGCAGATTGTCACTTCAACCGTTTTATGCTTGGTTCCTAGAGTAATAAACCCGAGCAAAATTGCTAATCTACGGCCTATTAGTTTGTGTAACTTCTTTGGGAAAATCTTTACAAAAATTCTGATTCAGACTTTCTGGTGTACTTCCAGATATCATCTCTAAACAGTAGACTAGTTTTGTGGAGGGTCGTCTGATATCAGATAATACCCTTCTAGCCCAAGAACTATTTCATTCTCTGGACAGACGACAAGCAGACCCTAACATTATTATTATATTGGATATGGAAAAGGCCTTCGATCGAGTCTCATGGATATTTCTGATACGAGTACTGTGAGCTTTGGGGTTTGCTAAAAACTTTATTGACATGGTTTGGAGATCACTATCTAATAACTGGTTATCCATTCAATACAAGGGGCAAATTCATGGATATTTCCACTCTTCTAGAGGAGTTCGTCAGGGGATCCCCTGTCTCTTGCTCTGTTTGTTATCGCCTCTGAAGCTTTAAGCCGAGGGCTTAATGATATAATTTTGAAGTTTCCAGATTGCTTTTTCAAAATGCCTAAATTCTGTGAGAGAGTTTCGCATCTTACATTCGCTGATGACCTAATGATCTTTACCAAAGGGACACAGTAGGCTCTACATTAGGGTTTTGGTCTAATCAAGGAATATAAGCAAGCCTCCGGACAAAAAGTTAATCTATCGAAGAGCAACTTCTTCATCTCTAAGAAGATCAGAACTGAAATAGTTGATGAGATCTCTGCATGGTCTGAGCTGAAGCAAGGTGATCTACCACATGTTAATCTTGGGATAGCTTTATATCAAGGGAGGAAACTGTCTTGTTTGTTCACTGACACTCTTCTCAAGGTTAAAAATAGAATTGAAAGCTGGAGTATAGGGTTCTTGTCTATGGGTGGAAGACTGGTATTGATCAAACATATTTTGTCGAGTCTACCTCTTTATCGGTTTATGACCTTACAGCCTAGCCAATATATTCCGCGCAAGTTAGAATCTATGTTTGCAACATTCTTATGGGGAGTAGATGAGGGACGAAATAAAAGGCACTGGATATCCTGGAGAAACATCTGCCTACCGTATTGTGAAGGTGGGCTTGGAGTTCACAGAATGAAAGATATTTGCATTGCTGCTGTCATGAAACTCTGGTGGCAGCTCTGTCAAGGTATATCTCTCTGGGCACAATTCATGAACTGCAAATACTATAGCATAGAAGATGCTAGTTCAGCTCGAGCTAACTCCAGAAGCTCTCACATCTGGCAATCCTTAGCTATTGTTCGTCTCGTTATGCTGGTGCAAACTCGTTGGTTTGTTGGAGATGGATCAAAGATTAATGTCTGGCATGATAAATGGTTGACCAATACAACTTTAGGAGATCTGGCTCCATCAGGCACCCATAAACTCTCAGTCCAAAAGCTCCAGGAAAACAATCAGTGGCGACTATCAGATATAAACTTTCCAAAGGCTATAAAAGATATCATTTCCTCTGTACCTGCACTGTTGAGTAGTAGAAAAAGCATCTGGGAGCCATCAACTGAGGGGATTATCAGTTTCAACTCTGCTTGGGATCACATATGGCAAAAGGTTATTCCCAACAAAAACTTCCGGAAAATATTGAACAATCTTACTCCTACGAAAGTCAGCATTCTAATGTGGTGAATCCTTCACAATGCCTTGCCGGTGGATGACAGAATTTAAAATACGGGGGTTCAAAATGTCTCCAAATGTTTTTGCTGCATACTCAAACCACAAGAAGAATCTGTGGAGCATGTATTCTCTTATGGAGAACTATCGCAGTATGTGTGGTTCCAAATGGAGGATCTCTTTATAGTTACTCAAATAGTCGATCCTGTGAAAATGAGATTGGCAATATGGAGGAGAACAAAAGGAAGCAAATTGATGAGACTAGTGAGGCAGGTAATACCCTTATATGTTTGCTGGTTCCAATGGTTAGTTCAGTACAACGCTGTATACAGTAGTACTGTTTTCTCTGTGTCTCAAGTTGTTGAACTGTCGTGCAAAATGTTGAGAGATACTGTGGTAAAAAAGGGAAACAAACTTTGGACGAAAGAATCTGAGGTAACACTGTTGCAGAAAATGGGCGTGCCTACAGAAATCCGTCCCCTTAGATCCTGCCCCGTTAAAAGGGTGATGATAGACTCAGGCAATGTCTGAATAGATGTAGCCATCTACTCGCAGTCTAGAACAGATAATGTAGGATCTGGATTTGTGGTTCGAAGCAGTTCGGTTGACTATATTACGGCCTCTGCGATGGCTCAACAATGCAAGGAGACCAGCCGATTAGAAATCCTGCTGATAGGACTCCAGAAATGTATTGATAGTCAACTCTGCAAGATAACTGTGAGCATGGATATGAGACTGACTTTCTTAACTCATCCTGAAGGGAAGGGCTGCACATGGAAGGCCTTTCTGCAATACTGTCGGTTTAAAAAATTCCACTTGAATCATCCAACAATCAAGCTAGTCACAGTGACTGGTGCAGGAAGAAACCTTGCTCGAGCAATTGCAAAATGAAGTACGGAGCATGGAGATCGAAACTTCTACACTAAGTCTTCACTACCAGCAGCCTTATACATAATATACGTGAGGGATTTCCAAGCATACTCCTCTACTGGAAAACTGACAAATGCAGCTATTAACAACTCATGAGCCAATTGGAGCCGACAGACTCTGCAGTCTTCTAGACATCTGCAGGATGAGTTATAAATCGGATACTCCAACTGCTGGCCTCGTTCCAACTCGAACCACCTCGTGGTCTTTCCTCGCACGGAGGTGAAATGTTATTTCCTTAGCAGATCACCTCCGGCCAAGGTACATTCATGGAAAAATAAAGAAAATCTGGATTGCAGTCATTGATTATACTTTACAACTGTGATAGCTAACCACTCTCTCTTTGATACTGCTTATACGCTATTTGATGGAGCAGAGGAAGCTGCACATGAATGCTATGTGCTTGTGGTTTTGCCAGGATGTTTTGTGGAAAATGGTTATCAGACTGAGCTGTTGCGGCTGCTTGCCAGATTCCAAACGGAATCATCTGCTGCCTTTGGAAAATCGGAGGTGATTAGCTAATCCTTAGCTTTCACCTCCGACAAAGGTACTTTGATGAACAATTGAACAGCAAGACCTTCAAAAATGGCTCCTTTACTAACTGCTAATGCCTAATGAGAACTCTTTGGCTGTGCGAGGGGATGTTGTGAGTTGCATAAGGAGAAGCAAAAGAGATAGACGTTAAAATGACGAAGGCTCCACTGAAGAGGAACTGAAGATCACAGACTCGTCCATATTCAATATACGAAGCATCAAAAGTGATAAACCAAGACCACAAAACTCCTACGAACAGATGCTAGTTTCTAATGCACTGTGTTGGCTGCCACATAGGACCAAGATTCCGACCATTCTACTTAGTTCGGTTTAAAATCGAGTCTCTGTTGTTAGACTAGATTCCGTTAGTTCATAAGTATTTCTCTTTTCGTTTTTCGTATTGGGCTTGTAAAAACATTTGGTAGAGGAGGTCAGACGCCCAATAAATTAAAAAAAAAGACATTGTGCAAATGGTTCTGAAATTTTTCAGAAATAGCAAGATAGTTAAAGGAGGTAATGCTCGGAATATAACTCTTGTAGCAAAGAAAGGATCTCAAGTGATTCAAGACTACCGACCTATTACTCTTGTGGGAAGCATGTATAAAATCATAGCAAACTATTGGCCAACATAGTGAAGGATGTGTTGGGTGAAGTAATTGATCAGAAACAAACTACCTGCATCAAAGGAAGAAGGATCTTGGATGGAGATTTATGTGCCAATGAGGTGATTCACGAAGCCAAAAATCTGAAGCAGCCAATTCTGATATTGAAACTGGACTTTGAGAATGCATACGATTCCGTGAGTTGGAAGTTCCTTGAAAACATGGTTGTTAACATGGGTATCCCAAGTAAATAGAGTAAATGGATAAGAGAATGTTTGAGTTCAGCATCTACTTCAATTTTGGTGAATGACAGTCCATCCAACGAGTTCATACCTCAACGTGGGCTACGTTAGGGGACTCTCTATCCCTGTTTTTGTTTTTAATGGTTGTTGAAGGTCTTAATGTCATGTTGAATAAGGCTGTGGAAGAAAATCTGATAGATGCTGTTAAGGTGGACAGTGATAGAGTTAAAATTTCCCATCTTCAGTTTGCGGATGATGTGCTACTAATTGGCAAATGCACCTGAAAAAATATACAAGCGTTCAAGGCTATATTAAGGTGTTTTGAGCTTGTCTCTGGACTCAGTATAAATTTTCATAAAAGCGGCATGATGGGGGTGCGTGTGGAGGTAGATCTGATTCAGGAAATGACGAGATATCTCAACTGTGAAGTTGGGTAGTTACCCTTCAAATACTTGGACTTGCCTGTTGTTGCAATGCGAAACAGGATAAGTACACAAAACCTCTAATTGATAGGTTCAGAAACACATGTGATAGCTAGGTTAACACAAATCTGTCTATTGCTAGTCGAGTGGTATTGATCAACTCTGTATTGTACTCATTGCTCCTTTACTACTTCTCTATGTTCATATCCCCCAACCAAGTTCGAGAACAACTCGAATCAACCTGCAGATCCTTTTGGGGGGGGAGGAAGAAAGAGTAAAAAAAGAATGCATTGAGTTTCATGGGATAGGATCTGTCAACCGAAAAAGGATGGTGGGCTAGGTATTAGAAAGTTGAAAGATCTGAATTTGGCGTTGTTTGGAAAATGGTCAGGGATACTTTTAGAGGATAAAGAAGATAAGGTGTGGAGAAAGCTCTTAGCATCCAGGTACAAGCATGAGGGTGATGTCAAGATAGGTGACTGTATAGTATTAGCAACAAGAGTTGGTGAAAGGAATAGTATCCGAGAGCTAGAGATAGGAGGTCAAAACAAATGAGATGGTGGCAGTGAGTACAAAAAATAGCAACTGCGGAGTGGTTTAGGGATATGATGAGGTTGAAAGTAGGTAATGGTAAACAGGTTAGGTTTTGGGAGGATACTTAGGTAGTAGAGTCACCTTTGAAATAGAATTTCCCGAGATTATGGAGGTTAGATCTCATACAGGACAAATGTGTTGCTGACTATGGGAAGTGGGTAGATGAGAGGTGGGTGTGGGGATGGAAGTGGCGAAGAAGGTTATTTGAGTGGGAGGAGGAGCTTTTAGAACTCACTTCAATTCTATCTTATGTTGCTATGCACGAACATTCTCTAGATGGTTGGAGATGCATTGAAACCCCTTTAAGAAGATATGAGGCTAGGAGAGCCCTCCAAATAATGCAAGAGCAACAGGAGATAACTGTAGATGATGAGGATGCTGAGAAATTGAATGCAGTATGGAGTAACATCATTCCTAAGAATGTCTCCATCTGTTGCTGGAGGGCAGGTTACCTACCAGAGTAAATCTACAAAGAAGAAACATTATCCACCACTAGCAACATGTTGACTGCATACTGTGTGGAGAAGATCAAGAAATGGAGGACCATCTATTCAAGCTATGCTACTTCAGTAGAAACTTGTGGACCCTTTTCATGGATTGGCTTCAGGTACATATTGCAGCACCTCTGAACCTCGACATATACATGTTGATGAAACCTGCGAGCATTGAGTGTGATAAATGGAAGATGTTCTGGTCTGTTTGTGTAAAGGCCCATATTTATGCCTTGGATAATACTAGACTTCTTCAAATCTCACAAACATTAAGTTCCATAATTATCAAATCTGGGTTTCAAAACGACATCTTTAGAATTTAAAACAGACTCGATGTTAAGGTTTGAACATAACAACCGGACTTTATTCGACCCTAAACAAACAGCAATCAACATGATGGAAAACAGTTTCAAGGTCATCAACCGCAGCATTCTCCTTGCTCCTGTGTCTGCCCTGTCCCTGTATGGAAGAGGTGGTATCATGAGCTTCACAAACCCAGTAAGAAAACCACAGGATATGAAAGGAAGGTTTCAAATCCACTTTATAATTTTTAACGCGATACAAAGCAACTAATCGGGTGGTGGATTACTAAAGCATGCAAAAATTCCTAATTAACCACCAGATTAATTCATCCATACCAAACTGTAAACTTATTGAAAAACATCTCAAAATCAGAAGAGAGCACAGATCAACACCGCAAGCAATTCACAACCTCAACACTGCTCTCTGGGCAATTCACGGGACCAAGAATCCTTATCTTGGCCAGGGATCCAACTGCCATAAAACTCAGGGTCGCAGCCAACTCTCTAAGCAAAGTTTAACCTCACAGGAACACTCTTGAGCCTTAGCTCATTAACCTCACTTAGATATACACATCACACAGCATATAACCAAGTTTGTGTTTCACCAAAAATCACGTTTTATCTCTTCTCATTAACCAGGAACTATTAAATTCATGCTCAGAATTCAACATCATGAAATAAGTAAGAACTAGACAGTTATGCACCATACAATTCAAAACAGCTCCTCCCCTAAGATTCATACCAAATCTCTTTTCTGTGTTTTTAAGCATATAAACCTACTTGAAATTGAAATCCACACTAATTGTTGCAATAATTTGGCAAAGGGTCACTTTTCCCAAAAACACAGTTACACTACCCCATCGGACCAAAATTGAAGCCACATAAGATTTATCACATAGAATGCCACATGCTTCAAAAATCCTATACAGTCCCTTCATACCCCACGAATTCTTACCGTTAACGTCAGAAGTTCCCTCTTCCTTCACCATTGCGAACGCCGTATCCTGCTTCTCCGCAAAATTGCTTATAGTGAATGTTAAGGTGGTAGTGTTCCTTCTCACCTTCTTCAGGGTATACTTATACCCAAATCCTTCCATTTCTAACCGTCAGCCTCTAGTGAAGTTGAAGCACCATTTATGAAGAATCAATCCCTTCTCTTCGGTTACACGAACAGCCCGCTAATAATTGAGCGAATTACACGCAATTCCGCCGTTACCCATCCCTGCATGATTTGACTTCAGATCTGAATTCATCACGTTCACGTCCGTTCCCTCTCCCCTCGTTCAATATACGATTCGGGACTTAGGTTAGGGATTAATTTCCGTTCGCTTAACCCACCCACCCTTTCCTTAGATATTTTTATCTTTTTCCCAACTAATTATGATAACCTTACTTTTATTATAAGTAGTTAGCATAACTAATCATATATTCACATATATAATCATAAATAATTAACACTTTCACGTGCAAAGTTCGAAATTTACGTACCATTACATCCTCCTCCCCTAGGATGAAGTTTCGTCCTCGAAACCGGTGAACAATTGAGGATACTCTCGTCTTATATGCGCCTCGGTCTCCCAAGTGGCATCCTCTTCC
This sequence comes from Pinguicula primuliflora, assembly GCA_025802335.1. Taxonomy (NCBI): domain Eukaryota; kingdom Viridiplantae; phylum Streptophyta; class Magnoliopsida; order Lamiales; family Lentibulariaceae; genus Pinguicula; species Pinguicula primuliflora. The sequence continues at coordinate 6,526 of JAOYMZ010004608.1, read as the reverse complement.
CCGTAATTCGACCACTGTACTTTCACGTAAGGTATCTGACGCGGCCTTAAGTTGACTATCACCTTGTCCACTATCTTCACAGGACTTTCTTCTCATGTCAGTTCGTCCGTCACCGGAAATTGCTCTATTTCCAGAACATGGCTCGAATCCCCTACATACTTCCTTAGTTGGGATACGTGGAACACATTGTGCACTCGAGACAGAACTGGGGGTAGTGCCAGGTGGTAGGATACTTCCCTGACCCGCCCCAGCACTTCGTAAGGTTCGATGTACCTTGGCCGTAATTTTCCCCCTTTTCCAAAACGATTTACTCCCTTTGTCGGTGAAACCTTGAGATATGCTTTTACGCCAACGTTGAATTCGACCACTCTTCATTTTAGATTATCCCAACTCTTTTGTCAGTCTTGAGCCTTCTGTAGATTATCCCGTATAAGCTTTACCTTTTCCTTTGCTAATTGCACCATTTCCGGACCAATAATTTACTTCTCCCCTATTTCATCCCAATAGGTGGGCGTTCGACAATGCCTTCCATACAAGGCTTCAAACGGGGCCATCCCTAGTCCCGAGTGGTGACTATTGTTGTAAGCAAATTCTGCCAATGGTAAGTACTCTGCCCACGTACCTTTAAAATTTAGTATGCAAGCTCGCAATATATCTTCTAAGGTTTGTATGGTCCGTTCCGACTGGCCATCCGTCTGGGGATGATAGGCGGTACTATACTTGAGAGTAGTCCCCAACATTGTTTGCAGACTTTGCCAGAATCCAGAAGTGAATCGAGGGTCTCGATCTGACACTATACTGACGGGAATCCTATGATACCTCACCACTTGGGTTAGGTATGTCTTAGCCAATTGATCCATGGCGGCTGAAATGCTGATTGGCTCAAAAATGGCGCATTTTGTGAGTCGATCCACAATCACCCAAATTGCATCCTATTGGTTCACATTCACCGAAAGTCCTGTGATGAAGTCCATAGTGATATGTTCCCATTTCCACATTGGAATATCCAAAGGTTGTAACATTCCTGTCGGTCTCTGATGCTCAGCTTTGATTTGTTGGCAAGACAAACACTTGGACACAAAATCCGCGACTTCCCGTTTCAAGTTCGGCCACCAATATAGCTTCCTTAAATCTTGGTACATTTTGGCTACCCCGGGATGGATCGTAGTAACGGACGAATGTGCCTCCTTTAATATTTCAGTTTTTAGTTCCTTATCCTCGGGTATCCATAGGCATCCAAATCTCTTCACTCGTCCGTCAGGTGTTCTAGTGATCCCATTGGGTTCGCTGTCTTTACTTGACAAGGCTTTTTGAATATCACCCTCGGTCTCTTGTGCATTCCGAATTAAACCCACTAAATCAGGTTCCAGTGCGAGTGCCACCATCTTCGTCTCAATCAACACCACTATTTCCACATCGACACTATTCCATTCTCTCGCCAATATGGCGGACATAGTTAGCATTTCGACTCTACTGAGCGCGTCAGCCACCCTATTAGCTTTTCCTGGGTGGTATTGAATGTCTAACTCATAGTCCTTAATCAGCTCCATCCATCTCCGTTGTCGCATGTTCAACTCTTTTTGCGTAAAAATGAAGCGCAAACTTTTATGGTCCGTATAGATCGTGCATTTCACTCCATAAAGGTAATGTCGCCATATTTTTAAAGCAAATACCACTGCAGCTAGCTCCAAGTCGTGGGTCGGATAATTGGCTTAGTAACTCTTCAGTTGTCTGGACACGTAAGTTATAACCTTCTCCCTCTGCATCAAAACACAACCTAGGCCTTCTTTAGATGCATCACTATATACCACATAGGCCTCCCCAGTTTTGGGTAGGGTCAGTATAGGGGCTGACGATAACCCCTGTTTTAATTCCAGAAAACTGGACGAACAAGCGGAATCCCAAACAAATTTTACTCCCTTCTGGGTCAATTTTGTTAATGGCCGTGCTATGGCTGAGAATCCCTCAATAAACTTCCGATAGTAACCAACCAGTCCTAAGAAGCTTCGTATGTCCGCGACGTTCCGAGGTTCCGGCCATTTCATCACAGCTTCTACCTTCGTAGGGTCCACCGCTATGCCTTTTCCAGATATGACATGCCCCAAAAAGGCTACTTCTTCCATCCAGAACTTACACTTAGAGATCTTACTGTACAATTTCTCTTCTCTCAGTCGCTGCAGAACCATTCGTAAATGTTGTCCATGTTGCTCGCGGTCCAGAGAATAAATCAGAATGTCACCAATGAATACCACTACGAATTCGTCCAAATACTCATAGAACATCCGATTCATCAGATCCATAAAGACTGCAGGAGCATTGGTCAAACCAAATGGCATGACAAAGAACTCATAATGTCCGTATCTAGTCCTGAAGGCAATTTTGGGTACATCCACTTCCTTGACCTTCATTTGATAATATCCCGAGCGTAAGTCAATCTTCGAGAATACACTTGAACCAGCCAATTGGTCGAAGAGGTCGTCTATCCTGGGTAAGGGATATCTATTCCGGACCGTCATCTTATTGATTTCTTTGTATTCTATACATAAGCGCATACTCCCATCTTTCTTCTTGACAAACAAAACCGGAGCTCCCCACGGCGATACACTGGGTCTGATTTGGCCGCGATCAATTAATTCCTGCCATTGAGTCTTTAATTCTTCCAATTCCGGTGTCGCCATTCGATAAGGAGATCTGGAGACCGGTGCCACTCCGGGCACCAAGTCAATCCCAAACTCCACGATTCGGTCGGGGGGTAGATGCGGTAATTCCTCTGGAAATACATCTTCAAACTCTTCCACCACTGCTATCCCTTTTGTGGTATCGGGTTTACCACTGACACTACTTAAAATGGCTAGGAACAGGGAATGGCCTTGTCTCGCAAGATGCTCCGTTTGGATGGAGGACAAAAGAATCTCTCGGAGCTCACCAAAGTCCTTTGACGTACTAGCATAAGTAAACGAAGGACTGTCGGGCACAGCGAAGTGTACGCTTTTCGCCCTACAATCGATCGTGGCATAATTTTTTGCCAACCACTCCATTCCTAGTATAATATCGAAATCTTGGATGTCCACCATTACGAGATCCGTCAAGAACTCCCGTTCGCCAACCCCTAACAGGCATTGCTTCACGCCTTGTGTTGCTAGCATAACCTTCCTTGCAGGTGAGCTTACAAGATAATTAACTTCTGGTGCTACTAATGGAGCTCCCACTTTGGATAAAAAATCTTGAGATATCAATGACAACTCAGCACCACTATCAAATAAGGTATAAGCATAACTCCCGTAAGCATTGAGATTACCTGTTATGACTGTGCCCATCCCATTAGCCTGTTCCTGCGTAAGAGCGAACGCCCTTGCTGGTACCATAGGAGTCTGCGGCTTTGCACCGGCATTGCCAGGAGGAGGAGGCAATGGTGGAAGTTGTCCCCTAGCCTGGTTTGAGGAGTTGTTCACATTTGCAGTGCATCTAGCCCTTCCATGTCCCCGCTGCCCACAGTTAAAGCAATGCCTGTTCGACCAATCCCCATAGGTGTTTGCCCACCGTTGCGTAGTGTTGGTATGAGAGGGGGTCTTTTTGCAGGTGCCACCGACGGTGGGGCTGGAGTGTCATTTCCTCGAAGGCACCGATTGTCCCCTTCACGCCATTCAAACTCCACTTCCACTCGTACAGTGGCATCCAGCAACACATCGAAATCAGTGGTAATCACCCCCGTAAGAGCCATTCGGTTCACACTCAGTAACCCTTGACAGAATTGGTGTAATTTGAGGATTGGGTTGCCTAACACCATAGGTGAATACTTTCCCAGAGCATGGAATTGGGTGTTAAACTGTAAGACAGTTTCTCTTACTCGTTGAGCGCACTGATCAAATGCTACCATCTGTTTATTCTGCTAACCTTGTGGAATAAAGTAACGCATGAATGCGTCGTAGAACACACCCCAAGTTACCGGTCCTCGGCTTGTCAAACCAGTAACCACACTCCCCCACCATTCCAAGGCACCATCCCCCAAAAATGCCATTGCTACCTCCACCTTAAGGGTCTCCATAGTTTTGGATATACGGAGCCCCTTTTCCAAGGCCTCCATCCATTTGATCGCTTCCTCGGGGCCCTTGTCCCTTTCGAATGTAGGCATCCGCATCTTCTGCAAGGCAGCGAACTGAGTCTTTAGACTCATAGCACTCCTCACTTCTGTAGGTATGATATCCCTTCTAATTGGAACCGCTCCAAGGTTAACTTCAGGAGTTGGGGTTCGGTTGCTGGCCTATGCATTCAGTGCTCTTATCGCATCCACTGATAGTTCAGGCATAACCTTCTCGACTGGAGTTGGTGCAGTTTCAGTGGCTTCAGTACGCGAGACCCTCTCCGCATTGGCTGACTGAGCACGAGTACGTTTCCTTCCTGCCATAACCTGTTCACAGTGGTATGTTAGCTTCGACTACTCTTACGGAAATCATGTAGAAGTGCCATCACATTACAATATGTCTCTAGTTCATCATACGCCGTGTAATAGTAATTCATTCAACATGGCATATTTTATGTATATTTTCTTATTACCTTATTTAGATTTCTATAATTGGTCATGGCATTTTTGCAAAACATATTTCCCTTCATTTAGTATAAATGAATCGATAAAAACTGGAAAGCCTCTTAGCTAAACTGGTCTCAAGCCCACTCACAGGGGAGTTTGATCCCAGTTCGAAATCCCCCAAACTTTTTTTTCCTTCCTTTCGTTTTCTTTCTTTAGCCATGCCTATGCTGTAGATATAAACTTATATGCCGAAAGACAACTGATAAGTGAATGACCAGTCAAGTTACACACTGTTAGATTCCATAATCCGTATTAGTTCAACTACACTCTAGGCTCTTAATTCCTACTAAATTCTGATATCTATCTAAAAATCATCATCTACCTTCTGCCAAGCTCAGTTCTCACTGGAACTTTCACACTTGGTTACAACCAGAATGTCTCCTTGTAACCGAGAGCAACAGACTTCTCCAGTCCAGTCTTCTGTTGAGCTCAATAAGTTTGCATTCAACATTCATATTCACGTTTCACAGTTCAAACTTAGCTATTGATATTTTGTCCAACCCATATCTCAGCTAAACCCCAAAAAAACATTTCTGATTTCATTGCAAGGGTTCCGTACATAAGGAGATGGTGTCACTACATTTATTTATGCCTACTAGTACATAACTATGCTGAAACATTACTTTCTAAACTCTGCTAATCTAGGATAATGGTTTAGAAGCTGTCCCAGCTTCCTCTTCATACCAGTTGTGTCATGGCTCCCGCTGACTCCATCCCTTCCATTCCCTCAGTCAGAATCTGCCTTTTCAGGTTCTGTGGAGCTATATCCTCCTCCTCTTGCTGCTCCCTGGCGTGAAGCCTCAGCTCCATCTCCCCTAGGAGCAGTTTCCTCATCACTGGATATCTGGACCACAGCAGCCATCATCTGCCTCCAGGCACGACTTGCTGGTGACCCTCCTCTGGTATCAGTTCTCCCAACTGGCAAAGCATCTCTTGCCGAAGCCCTCCTTCCAGCTGATCGAGTGCGACTGGAGACACCAGTTTGGAACTGGAGTTGTCCCTTCAGCTTATAATTCTACTCTGTCAGCCTCCGAATCACATCTGCGTGCTGCGCGTAAGTTCCAGCAGTAGCTAGCAGAGCAGATTGGAGGGTTGAGTTGCTGATAATCAGCTTGGTTTGGAGGTGCCTGGCCCTGGCCATTCCTTCTTATCCGCTAGCTCTCTTTTCCTCACATTCCACCAGATGTGCTAACATTTTGTCTTTAGTGGATTGCAACCACATGTTGGACTGCCTCACGAACTGCATCTCCTCACTCTCAGTCTCCTCAGGTTGAGACCTCTTCTTGCCCTTGGAGCATCCTGACTTCTCCATACCCATTTCTGCGAATAGGCAAGGCAGATAAGGGTTTTGCTCTGATACCAAATGTAAAGGCACTTATTTATGCCTTGGATAATACTAGACATCTTCAATTCTCACAACCATGAAGTTTCATAATTATTAAAGTTGTGTTTCAAAACGACATTTTCAGAATCTAAAACAGACTCCATGTTGAGGTTGAACATAACAACCGGACTTTATTCGACTCTAGACAAAACAGCAAGCAACATGATGGGAAACAGTTTCAAGATCATCAACTGCAGCATACTCCTTACTCCTAACTCTGCCCTGTTTCTGTATGGAAGAGGTAATATCATGAGCTTCGCAAGCCTAGTAAGAAAACCATAGGATATGAAAATACGGTTTTAAATCAGCTTACATCTTTCAAAAACCACTAGTTCAATTTTAAAGCTTACCATCAACAGTTTAACAACTTAATTCAAACAATTCTTTCATCCACTTAATCGGTAATTTTATCATCTTACCAACCACAGAAAGTACTAGCTTCGTCCTCACACCACCAACACGCATCATGACTGCTCACTGGGCAATTCACGGGACCAAGAATCCTTATCTTGGCCAGGGATCCAACTGCCATAAAACTCAGGGCCGCAGCCAAC